>JAZBGY010000112.1:50383-115526 GCA_037414755.1 Lydus trimaculatus | reverse complement strand
TCAAAAGTCTGTTAAGTAACTGATTTGTTTTTGGCATTGTTTGATTGCCTAACACCGTACTTCGTAATGTAGGGTAGGTGTTGTTGGATAGTAGATAAAGGTAGATAAAGGCGCCCCTAGAATACTGACTTTTTTTCAAATTTTTTGAAAGGTATCGGTAGATCAGGTCTAACAGACCATAGGTGAGGAAAACTAAAAATTATTTATAATAATTAATTTATCCAACAATGAACATTACAATAAGTGAAGACGGCAACCTCGCAAATAGCAATCTCATGAAGGATGCAATTGATAGTAATTGATGAAAGTTACTAAATCTGTAGAGGATTTTTATTAAGCTACATTCACATGCGTTATTCCACACCGCCCAAGAGGTAAAGCACAAGGCGCGTTTTGTTTTTTATAGTGGTACCTATCCCCTGGAGACCTAATCCACTAGTGTTAGTAACATACAACTAAATTACTACAATTCCTATTTAAAAGTATTTGCTAGCGCTAACAAAATTTGTGGAAAAAACAAAAAAATAATAAAATAAGAACTGTTGGAAAGTCAAGAAAACAAAGATGCTAGCACCAATTACCTACATTTACCAACACATACATGTTTGGCTTTTGCTTCCTTGACGTTCAGTTTGTAAATGTGAATAATTTCAAATTTAATTAATTCAATTTTGCACTTCTTAATAACACACTTACATAACAAACACTTTTCACTAGATCACTTTTTTTATTAAATGGCATAACGATAATGCGCAGAAAATCGCATGTTTTTCACGATCTGTGGGGTGGTTACTGTTCATTTCACCACACGCTTATCTGATTACGAAACAAATTATTGCGACATATTTGGATGGATCTTGGATCCTCATTTCCCTATACCAACAAATTAGAAGAAAGAATTTTAATGAGAGGAACACCTACAACCTCTGTCTTGAGTTATCTACAATGAGCCCTAACAATGTGTCCTAATGGGGTCTCTACAATGATCCCTAGCATGTGGCGGGGGAGGGTATCCTAACAAATGATTGTAAATAATTTTTGTTTGTTAACTAGTCCATGTAATTTTCCATGGACGAATTAACAAACCCTACCTTTATAGCGGCGAATCCTCTTCCAACTCCGCGACGATGAATTATATACTCACTGTAAAAAAAATAATGTAGATTCAAAAACTTGTAGATAAATAATTATTCGTCGAAATGTTTTTGAACTTACCATTAAATTAAAACTGTTGCCCTTATTCATCATGGGTTGAACTGCAAACCATTGCCAGAACACTAACACTACACAGCACTGCACTGCACTACACTACACTACACTACATTACACTACACTAACCACAACTGAACTTTTAAAATTATCATTGATATCTGAAATACAAAATTTTGATAATTAATACAAAGCTGGTACCAATCAACGGTGATATCCTGAAACAGAAAATTCTAATACTTTTTACAAATAAGTGTACAAACAGGCTAAATACTAAATATGCGAGAATACTTACAAAAATTATCTAAAATATGAAAATATCAAACATTAAATTATGCTGAAACATACTGAAACACAGAATAATATGATTAAAAACTTTGATCTCTGTATACAAATGTAATTATGCAATACTTACCTGTTCAATTTTGCACTTCTTTATAATGCACTTACACAAATAAACACTTTTCACTAAATCACTTTTTTTTATTATCAAATTGCGTAACGATAATGCACGGAAAATCATACGGTTTTTCACGATCTGTGTGGTGGTTGGTTGCTCATTTCACCACACCATGATGCTTTTTTTACAATTTCTAAACAAATTATTGCGACATATTTGAATCGATTTCCCTGAACATCCTACAACCTATCTTGAATTATGCCCTAACAGCATGTTCGAATGGGGTCCCTACAATAAGCCCTAACATGACGGGAAAGGGTGCCCTAACAAATGGTTATAAATAATTTTTGTTTGCTAACTAGTCCATGTAGTTTTCCATGGACGAATTAACAAACCCTACCTTTATAACGGCGAATCCTCTTCCAATTCCCCGACGATTAATTATACTTACTGTAAATAAAATAATATAAATTAAAAATTGTAGATAAACAAACTATTCGTTGAAATATTTTAGAAATTACCATTAAATTGAAACTGTTGCGATTATTCATTGTGGGTTGATCTGCAAAGTGTTTACAAAACACCAGCACTGCATTGCACTAGCACTACACTAACCACTATGCCACTTTTAAAATTATCATTGATATACACACTTTAATTATTTTTATGTTATCATGTTGAAGTCTAAACAGGGTGCTAAGTAATTTTGTAGGTATAGACGTTTCTTTGTTCTGTTCTTATCAAAATAACAGAATAACTATGGAATTAGTACTTTATTTGACGAGCATAAAATCAAACTATTATTGCACGAGTATGAAAGTTAAAACACGATGCCAAAGGCGAGTGTTTTAATCATACGAGTGCATTAATAGCTTCATTATATGCGATCAAAATACGAGATTTTATCTTCGACCATCCTTAATTTCTTTTTCTGGAATGAAAATTAAAAGTAAAATTTAATATTAATTTGAGGTTAGAATTTATGACGTCTTTTTGAGAAGCCAGAAATTTGAGCTCTATTCAAGAAATCTTCTTGTATGTTCTTACGGCGGCGCATAAGACGTCTTATTGAATTCATTATGAAAAATACTGATTTTGATTCAAATTTTTTTAAAAGTATTTAAAAACCAACAATAAATCAATAAGCAAAACGATTACATAATGTATTATTATACGATAACTCGCTGAATATGTAGAAAAAAATAACAGTTATAAAATAATAACTACACCACTGATTCAAATAAGGAACTATAATTAAACTACGCCATAGAGTTATAATTGTTTCACTAGTTGGTAGCTTTTCCGTTGGATGTCTTAGCCCTGGCAGACATACGTCCTACTGTAACTGCTGAGATTATGCATGTGTCTATGCAAGATAGTAGTATACACATCGGTCTTAACTAATTTCGTACACATGCAAAGACTATATAAATTCATTAGGAATTCTTGAGGCAGTTTCCCACTAAACAGACAAAACAAAAACTCGTGTAGAAAAAAACAAAACCGTAACTTTTTACAAAACTTTTTGAAGACTCGAGTTTTCTGCGACAGTTGCTGTTTTGTTTTTCGAGTCCCATTCGGAAGCGGTAAGATCAAAGAGTTTCAGCGAGTTTACAAACTGTCAGCATAGACACACTGAAATAAAAACCGAAGTTCCGACAATATTTTGTCTGTTTGGTGGAAATAGAGTTTCGAATTTGTCCGAGTTTTGTTTTCAGTTTTCAATGTACCGAAAAACCTGAACAAAACAGAAACTCGACTAGTCTGTTTAGTGGAAAAGCGCCATTGAGGACATCATATTTCTAATATCAGGGTTCCTGCTGTATTAGTCCAGTAAATTCGGCGTTTAAAATAGGGCAACCGTGCATTTTGGGTAGGCAGAAATTTTTTTTTTCAGTTGTGTAGAGGGGTCAGTAGTGAGTATAAAACTGAGTTTTCGTGGTCGAGGGTGGTGTGCATCATCCGCCATCTTGAAAATAAGGGTTGATGCAGTTTTCTCATTATAATTCAGTAACCATACGTCTGACAAAAATATATCTATTGTGAAGTATTTTTATTATTTTACTGGATCTCTTAAGTCACTATACAGACTATACGTCTGGTTGCGACAGAATAGGTAAATCAGATTGTTTAAATGACCCGCCATGACTCTAGTAACTTTGTTTTACTTGTACTGGTAAGCCTGAATTTGGACAGCTGTCATCGTTCAATGTCATTGTATTACAATAAAGTTGTAAAACAATTACAATTATTGTTTATTTTCAATGATTTTAATTTTTAAATAATTTCCATTATGTATTTGTCTGGTTTAAATAATAAGTTTTCTATTTTTCTACTATTAAATTATTTAGGTTATAATTGAACATATTTGATTAGCAATAAATATTATTATAATATTAAACAAGTAATTTTCCAGTTATTGTATCTGGTGATTACTATATAGAATTATGGGATGATGGCCCTATTGTTAAAGGTGCTAAAATAACATTTACAGCAGTTCTATATGATGATGGTGTTATAGCAACTGGAAATTTTAAATATTCATGGCGTGATAATGGTATACCCAGTCATTATAAAGAGGTTGCAATTTTTTTTCGTAATATTTCAAAAATTATTTGAATAATTCAATTTGATTATCTTCATAGGTGGAATCAAAGAGTGGTATTGATGCATGGTCAATTGAATATAATGCCACTGTTTATCCACAAGGGCCATATGTTGCTCAAGTTGTCGTTGCAAAATGTATTCTATCAATATATTGTTATAATATTGCATCAAGACGTATTGATTTTAATATAACGGAAACATTAAATGGTGATATTGCTTTAATACAACACAATCAAACACGTCAAAACTATTACGTATCAAATGCTGATACAGTTATTAATAATATAACATTAAAAAAAACTGATTTTGAATTGATACAAACAGCACCCAAAGTATTAACTTATTGGTTTGTTGATTGTACTTATTATGGTTTTAGAAATGATCTAATCTTCCCATTTAATTATACACAACCGGATCAAGAATATTTTGTTGAAGCGCTGGTTGTTGCCGATTTTACACCATTACCAACACCACCACCAACTACTACTACTACCACCACCACCACCACAACAACAACACCTAAACCAACAACTACCACAACAATCAAACCTGATACAACAACAGCAAAGCCAAATGTAACAATTACAACTGTAAAACCGTCAACAACTACAATCAAAACGAATCCAACAAAATCGATTATAAAACGCGATTTAAATCAAACGAATAATAATGAAACTCAAATTATGATTAATATTAATGGAACTTTAGTACCGTATAATGTGTCATTCCCTTATGTATGCAATAGTACGTATATTGCTAGAGATGATCAGAAAACTTACGGTTATTTTATCAAGAAAGTTATCCCAAAAGGTAGTCTCTTAAATATTTGTTATCATTTAAAAAACTAATTGTCATTATTTATAGTTCCTGTTTCAAAAATTAATGTAACTGGTAATAATTGGTTACAACATGGTGCATTGTTAACATTAAATGTAAAATGTCAAGGTTCGAAAGATTTAAAATATTGCGTTAATTTCGTAAAAGGACTTTATAATATAACTGGTAATGAAACATGTTCATATTATCATCGATTGGAAATATGCGAATTTACAATTCAACGTTATTTAATTGAACAAGCTGAACATACTGTAATTATCATAATTGAGAATGATGTTAGTAGAATGGTAACACCTGTTACTGTTACTGTATATAAAGGTAATTAGTTTATTATTATTATTATTATTATTTTAACAATATGAATGATTATTGTATGTTTAGAGAAAAAACAAGCTCAATTATCGGTAATTGTCGTACCTGTATCGTTCAGTTTGATGGCAGTAGTGTTGATTGTCTTTGGAGTTGCCTACTATCTACAAAATCGTTCAAGGTATAGTTTCACTTTATTAAAAACACTGTTCTGCAAAAAAATAAAAATTTTCTTGGTCAAGCACCAAAATATACATGGAACTTATAGATTTTGACCAGCTGATTTCAAATCTGTTCTTAAAATTGCTTTATCACGTCGAGTTTCTGAGATATTATTTTAATATTTGAAAGTAAAAAACTAGTTTTGTTTTGTAAATACTAATTTAATACTAAGTAAGTATGGTCCATTTACGTTTAAAATACACAGATAGTTGACACGGTCGGTGTTCGGTTGAGGTGGTGGGGGTTCCATAACAACATGTAAATAGCATATGATTGGTAGAAGTGGGGACGGTGACGCAATTTTCGACCGATGTATTTCTTTCAGAAATCCACTCCAATAGAGTTAAATTCAAGCATTTTATATTCACAAACGACTCAAATTAACTACTTTAACATAAAAAGGAAGTGTTTGGTTGATCGTTTCCTCTAAATCAATACACCCGTTCTTCCGTAAATAGTATCAACTTTCTTTAAATTTTAAGAATTACTCAACAACAAATTGGATACCTATAACTCAAAAATGTGACCTGCTGGACAAAATCTGATTGCCGATCTGAACTCAACGGGCAAAAATCTACACAATCCACTCATCAATCGCTTTGAGCACATTATTCTGTAGCTCAATGAAATGAATTTGAACTGATACTTTACTCGTATCTATTACGCTCATTTAAAATGAGAAAACAGCGCACTTACTGCCTCCAAGAGTCTGAAAGTAACAAACGGTCTGCTATTACCACACTCTAGCCGAAAGACGCTTAAATCCAAAGAATATACGCGTTTATACGTAAATAGTAACTATTGTCTTTAAAATTAAAGAAATTATCGAAAAAAATAAAATAGATGCGTGTAATTCAAAAATGTGACGTGCTGCACCAAATCTGATTACAGATTCAAATAAAGCGTACAAAAATCTATAAAGTCCGCCGATCAATTGCATTAAGCAGATTGTGCTGTTGATCAGTGAATTGATTACATACTAATACCTTACGGACGCCTTTTACGAACGAATAAAATGCGAAAACAGCGCAAACGCTACCTCCGAGAGTGCGAAAAGTAGTAGACGATATGCTATTAACGCACTCTAACCCAAAGACGTTTTGATCCAAAAGATGCACGTGGTCATTCGTAAATCGTAACCATTCTCTTTGAATTTAAAGAAATAATTAAGAAAAAAAAATGGAGATCTGTATCTCAAAAATGTGACGTGCTGGACCAAATCTGATTACAGATCGGAATTCAGCGTGCAAGAATCTATAAAGTCCACCCATCAATTGCTTTGAGCAGATTTAGCTGCAGACCAGTGAAATTATTCAAAAAAAAATGTATTATAATTTTGATGTTTGTAGATTTATAGTGGAGGTGGCTGATTTTGATTTCGGCCAAAATTATAGTGATATGGAATATAAAACATTTAATGAACGTTTACGTGATTCTATAACAAATGCATTTTTCACACGAGCCCCAAGTCCTGGTTCATCTGAGGTACCAGTTTGGCCACCTGGACGGAAATATGGTAGTATGGCGAGTTAAATTTTTCATGTATAGATCTGCTGTAATATTCCCTATAATCATTTAAATAGTGAGAGAGGCATTGAGTTGAGTCTAATATTAAAAAAATAAATAAATAAAAAAACGGAGGAGGGTGAAGTTTGAATACTTTGTCAGTGTTTATATATTGGCAATGTATTGTGATGAAATTTAATAATTAATTTTATTTTGTTATATACAGGGTTGGTGGCTCAAGTGTCGCACTGATTCGAGATCGAACATTTTGTAGAGAAGGAACAGAAATAAATATTTTAAGAACATTTACGGTGACACCTCAGTAGTACTTTGGGGCAGTCAAAAAGGCAGTACACGTTCTTAAAACTTTTATTTCTGTCCCTTTTCTACACATGCAGATCTCGAATCAGTGCGACACTTGAGCCACCAACCCTGTATATGCTTGTTTTCCGGCTGTTTTATATTATTATTATTATATTTTTATAGAATTATTCGCACATTTAATATTATAATAAGATAATCGATTTTTAAATAGAATTGTGCGTTATTTCAGTGACTGGAAGAATTTGAATGATAAGAGTTCCATATAATCTGTATATGTAATGAAATATTGTTTAACATACAAAATGTATAACATAAAATTTATTAGAAATTGATTTCGTTGTTTTGCTAAATCGTAACATGTCAAATCTGCTATTGTTGGTTTGCGCAAAGGTGGTTTTTCGTTTAGAAAAGTTGCAAATTGCCTTAACCGGAACCAATCCACCATCAGGCATGGACTAGGGAAGGTCAAGAACGTCGCAGAAGAGGAACTTGGCGTAAAGAAGAACAAATCAGGTGCAGGACCGCTGTCTTCGTCTTATGGCAACAAGAGACCGATTCTCCAGTACCAGATCAATTGCCGATCAATGATGAGCCAACGAAGGTCGTCCTGTAAGCCTTCGAACGGTTTACCACAGAATCAGAACTTTCGGCTTGCAATCGTATTGGCCCCACTTTGTGTTACCATTAACAGCTCAACAGTAGCTTTTGGGATGGTGTAGGGTACGACTGCACTGGAACCTCAAGCGGCATAGGATGGTGTTCAGTGATGAATTCCGGTTCTGCTTGGTGATACATGATGGACGTATAAGGGTCAGACGTCGCAATGTTCCATTTTCTATTGTAGGGATTACGATACGGGGTGCTATAATTTATGGCAGTAGATTTTGGGTGGTATTCCTCTGTGGCCATATGACCGGCCAGCGATATGTGGATGAGTTGGTAGAACCCCACATTCTTTCATTTCTTGGACAGTTGGAAGACCTTTCCAGCAGGATAATGTGCGTCCTCATATTACAAAACGGTCTATGGACCGATTTGCAGGGGGTAATGTCAATCTCTTGCCATGGCCACTCCGATCTCGCAATCTTTCGCCCATCGAGCATGTTTGGGACATTATGGGGAGAAGACTGGAGCTTGCTGCAGCACGAATTACAGGTTGTTTGGGACACAATACCTCAAGAGGAAATCGACCATCTGATAGAAACGAGGCCATGAAGGGCAGGAGTGGGTGTAAGCAGTAGGGGGACCAACCCATTATTAATAAAAATTATGGTTATATTTTGTTCTTTTTCTTCAAAATTTTAATCAGTTGCTACTTTTTAATAGTTAAATGTTCCTGACAACTTTGGTCAGAATATTCCTACCCCTTTTTGGTGTTGCAATTTCCATGCCATTGAATTGTTAATTATGCACGTAAATGATTCTATTCTAAATGTAGTTTTGTTTCTGTTATTATTTCTCAACAGTTTATTTTGTATATTTGTCTATGTGTGTTTACAACAGTAACAAAGTTGAAGGATAATAGCAATGTTGGTTAATATCAGTTTTATTGCACTGTTATTTCGGTTATAAGAGCTGTCAAATATTTTGTGAAATTAATGTAAACTTGAGTTAATTGCTTTTTGAACAAGGAATTGAATGTATATTCTGAATGCACCCAACCGACAATATTGTCACATCATTTATTCACAATGGCTATCTGTTGTTTCATTAAAAAGTTTTAACGGCTACAACGTAAGTACGGATTTAGGATTTTCATTAAATGCTGAAAAGGGTTTTTATTGTATTATTCTTGATTTACTTGGAATGATTTATTGCTATAATGTTTTTTTTTTAATAAACTTTCTCCAATTATTCAATTAAATGATGATTACAGTATTATCACCAAAATACTATTAAAAAGCGATACTTTGCGTCTCCAAGGTATATTTGAACGTAAAATAGGTCTTGGAATTAAGAGCAAAGAACTGGAACGACAGTCCCATTCTGCTTATCAGCCACTTTTCGGCGTTTATGAATGTTCTTCATGTGTTTGGAAATGGTGAGTGGCGTCTCTTCGGATTTTCTAAACTACACGCTGTTTATTATGTGTCGACATAATCGAGCAGCAATCATTTTTTCACACTTCTAGGAGCTATATTTTCCCAAAATCGTACCCAATCTTCATGAATTCGAGAAACATAAATTAATTAACTGATTTCGTAACAGTTTCGGACAACAAAATTTGAACTAAGCTCGCATGCAGTTAGGAGCACAAACAATTTAACATTGAGGCTTGTATGCTGTGAACCAGAATTACGCTTAAAAAGAAGAGCAAACTGCCTGGTACCTAGCGAGAGAAAGAGAATCATCCAAGCAATCATAAAAAAACGGTTTAGTCTGTGTTAAGCCGCGTCCACATCTAACGAACGAATGAAGACAAACGCGAATTCAATCACAGTATGGGCAGCAAAACAAACGGCGATTGCTTGTTGTCGGTAGGAAACTATTCGTTCGCATTTGCATATTGTGGACGGCAACATAAATGTTTTTCATATGATGGAACACAAGCGATCCATTGACTTCGGTTTGCGCTTGATTCTCGCATACGCTTACATTTGTTTGGTTATATTCAGTTGTTCGCATTAGTTCGTTAGATGTGAACGCGGCTTAAAAGAAATGCAATTTCTCAGAGAGTTAATTTTTTTCTGCACTTGATTGTACAGGTTCAATAACAGGCGTGTTTACGTGACCTTTCATTAGACAAATCTACTAGATGAACCAAAATGTTCAGATTTTAGAGTACCAAATTATAAAGAAATTAAACTCGAGTTGTCCCTTTAGTACCAGTGTTGTAGTAAATAGTCAAAGTATGACATTTATGCTAGCAATGAACATACTTTTTCCTACAATTGCTACATAATGTCGGTCACCGGTTTTATGTAGCTGATAGTGATACCAATGAAAAACGAGTTTTGCACATGCTAGACACAAAAAAAAGTCTTCAGAAGACGATAACTTGTACTTACAGTATTCGATATCGCAATATAGATCCTTTAAGTATCATTTTATTTCGTTGATATATAGACGAGAGATGAAAAATCCGGGCTAGCAAAAAAACAAACAGTCTGTGTATATTCCAATATACCCGTAAAAACTGAAATGAAGCAATTACGTAGGTACTGAAAAAATTGGAAAGATCCATAAATCTGTAAAATTATTGCCCATGAGCGTTTTAAGAAATATAAACGAATAAGTACGAGAGCTCTTTTATCAAAAGTATAAGAATTAACTTCTTGTTAATTTATAATTACGAAAGTCTTAATTAAGGTAAAACAAGAATGGTTACTTTCTTGTTTTGATGACCGCGTTAAAAGAAAATAAATCGATGTTAAAAAGTTTCCAAACACATGTTTACAAAGTTGTTAACCAAGTTAGAAAATTGCCCACAACTCCTCGTAGAGAATGTTCAAATTTTAACTAGCATTCTCACTAGTTCTAAGGTGGTCGGAATAATCAAGTATCTAAACAAACAGGAGCTATAAACTCACTTAATTTGAGTATGTTTATTCAATACTGTAGAGCTCTACTACTATAGGAGAAGTTGTTAAATTGATCAATATTTCATTTTTTGTTTTGTAAGGCTGCACAATGTTGAATAAACATGAGTAGTGGCAATATAAAAGGATTATAGTAACAGTTGTTGTTGTTTTCTTTGTATCCATTCTGCAAGTTTAACGTATAATCTGATTTGGGAATAAATTTAATAATAATTGATGTTATAAGGGAATATTCTAAGGAAAGTTCTATACTTCCATGCCTGTTCCATAGGTATTCACTTACAATCAGAAATACTAAATGAAACATTAGAAAATTCCAGAAACTAACTAAGGTCATCTCAATGTTAACCGACTAAATTTGCTGAAAAAAGTAAATGGTGCTCACCGCTTTGTCAATGTTTCCGAATGTGCTCCAAGGTACAAAAAGTTTGGGAACCCCTGCCATAAACCATTTATGGGGTTAACTGAAGCGTAAGATTCGGAACACTCAATAACATTTAAAAAACACCTAGAACATGTCCTTTAGAAGTACTGGAATGCCATAACAAGCGAAGCGTGCCACAAATTAGTGAACGGTATGCACAAAAAAATTGTTGTTGTTAAAAAGCAAAGAGTGGGCCAATCATATATTGTAAAGATTTTATAAATTATACATAATTATGCATCGTTCTGACCCTATAAAAAAATACCGGTCATTTTAAAGGGTCCTTAATATTTTTGATCAAGCTGTATACCGAGTGAATCTGCCGAAGCTACAGTTTCCTATTTTTTTAGAGAAATGAAGCAAAAACATAAGGATAGAGAGTACTCTGTCTAAAAATGATGAAAAATAGTCAACATCTCTCAGAACTTATACAAAAACAAGCAAAGAACCACAATGTTTTCAAAAATCGTCATTTTAATTGAAAAAATGTACGTGATTGAACTGAAATTTGTTGAGGTATTGAAGTAAACAACTGGCGATTGTTTAATGAAAGCATCGTCCATCCAACATCCAAAAGTATTTGATTATTTTTTCAATGAAAATGACGATTTTTGAAAACGTAAATACAGGGTTGGTGGCTCAAGTGTCGCAGTGATTCGAGATCTGCATGTGTAGAAAAGGGACAGAAATAAAAGTTTTAAGAACCTGTACTGCCTTTTTGACTGCCCCAAGGTACTACTGAGGTGTCACCGTATACGTTCTTAAAACTTTTATTTCTGTCCCTTCTCTACAAAATGTTCGATCTCGAATCACTGCGACACTTGAGCCACCAACCCTGTATATTGTCACAATCTACACATTTCGGAATTTTAGCTGTAGTGATTCTTTGCTCATTTATGAATAGATTCCGAGAGATACTGACCGTTTTCTACATTTTACAAACACTTTTAGGTCAGTTTTAGATGGAGTGCTCTCTATCTTTTCGGTTTTGTTTCGTTTCTCTAAAAAATACGGAATTTGTAGCTCCGGCTGATTCACCCTGTATTACCTAGTTCTAAGCAATGGAACTTTTCCATTATTGAAATAAATCAACAGGTATATTCTTAATGAAAATTAATGGCTTGTGAATAGAGAACAGTAGGTATAATTTGGGAAAAATGCTTTGAATAATGGATTAGAACATTCATTTTGAACATGTTCAACTAACAATAAGTTTCTTTAAAACTTAAAATCTGTCAATACTTTCTGTTACAACTTTTGTACACAGAAAGGACTCTTGGGCACTTTTCTGAACCAATACGTAAGCAACGGCAGTAGTCGATTGCTTTTCACGTGTGGCATCAATTAAGGTCAGACCTAAGGTCTGTTCATTAATGTTTTCCAGACTTATAAGATCGCTCTACTAAACGTTATACTAAGCTTTATTTGTGATGTTTTGTGTCACTTTCGATCAATTCCTTATAGTTTTTGCTTCTTTTGAGCTTAGAAAATTAAATAACACTACAAATTCATTCATATAATTATTAAGAAGATACAAAAATTCAATTAACAATTTCAAACTGTTGAACGTAAAATATACAAACTCGGCAAACATGAAAATCCTGTTAAATTATTGTATTTTATAGCACTCATATTTTGTTAAGTTTATATTAGGATCCACAATAAATTTTGCTCTTCATTTACTTTTTTTTTTTTTGTTTTGCTCCAGCTTGATGCTAAAGAATGGTGTTGGCATAAAGTCTAAATAAAAAAAAAAAAGAAAAATATACACTGACTAAAACTTTGAAACTTAACAGTCTCCGATTTAAGCTTTATCTACAGTACAGTTAATTAAAGCTCCAATTTGTTTAATTGATAATCGTCGTTTCGTTTGTAACTAATTAAATACATAAGTAACAAATGTAATTATTGTAAATAACGTTTTATTTTTATTATGTTTCTACGTTTTATTTATGTTTATGTAAACGATTGATTTACATTTTCTAGTAAATTAGTTGATCTATTGGCAAAGATTTTCGTTTAAACTTGGAATGTTGCCATTTCCGTTTTTAGCTCGTCATTTTGCCAAATAAAAGCTGCGGAAATTACTTGTACAACTCAATTTTCTTAACTGATAATTTTTAATTTGCAAGGAAGATGAAGTGAAGTGTTGACAAATGAAAGAGAAAATATTAGAAACGAAGACAGTTTGATTGGGGTTGTTGTATCAATTCAGTTTTCTCAATTCTCAAGGGGTAAAAGTTGTTCGACAGTTCATTTGTTAGGACTTTTACTGTTCGCTGAATGATGATGGTCGTCACAATTTCCCAACAAATAACAGCACAAATAGTTTAATAAAATAATGCCATTTAATTACCCAAATGGATAGGTTTATTGATTTGAGCATTCAAATAGTTAAATTGAATGGAATAAGTTCCTTTGATGTTTGTTAATGTATAATTCACTGATTACATTCTCTGGTGGTTGTAATGAAAAACGAGAAAAAAGGGTAAAGCACCTAGAATAACGAAATGAATTGATAGTACAGAAATTACGTTACTGTACAACAAACTTGTAAGGCTTTTTGAATATAAATTCATGTGTCAGCGATAAGATCGATATGATCGGGGAATCCGCGGTTAAAAATTGAGATTATCTCTTTAAAAATAACAACTGTTATATTTTCCAGCTAGCCAATAATTCATTTTGAATTGAATCGATTTAGAATTCTATTGTACAGAATCCTAAAAAAATTCGACAATATATTCTAAAAGTATCCAATTATGGGAATAGGTTTCAAGAAAATTTGTTCAAGCTAATTTTCCTTCCTTTGAGTATTTAAGTTGGAAAATAAATCGAATAAATTACGACAGACTATAAACTATTCGTTGATTCAATTTGTCTCATTTTAAATACAAAATAATACAATTTTTCTTTAAATACTTGATATTCTCTGTCCAGAATCCAGAATTTCCAACCACTAGAAAGAATATCTATATCTGTCTTTGTAGTCGGTTTTTATTTAATTAAAAAAACAAAAAAATGTGCGCCCCCGGAAATTCTTCAAAAGGAATTATCCTTTATTACGTAACAAGTCCTCTGACAACGCCATTTGGAAACGGCTGTTTTAATGCGGCAGGTGTGCGTTATACAACGGAAAGAGATAATATGAGATGGTGGAGAAGTCTGCATCGGGGACTTTTCTGTTGATAATTATATAATTTGTTTTCAAGTTTGCGGATTCTAACCCCTCTATATTACCATTATTTTCTTATTAGAAATGTTAACAATTGGAAATATTTCACAGTTCATCTTCGACATGAATTTCTTTTTTTTTTCTTGTGTATAAAATTTTAGAATTGTTTGTTGTTTAATAAATTATGAGAAAGTATCTTGGTCATAGTATTAGCAGGGTGTAGCAGTTGGAGAATTTGAGAATGGCCTGTTATTTTCTTGGGGGAGATGTTCATTTTTCATTAATATTAACGAGCAGGGGATACAGTAATGATGTAAGGTAAATGGAAATCGTGACTACAGATACAGTGAAGAGTATATTTCCTTTGTACAAATAGCAATTATTTTCAGAATCAACATTTGATTTCTTCACAAAGCTGATGGAGTAGGATTTGCTCGATTCAATTGGTTATTTTTTTATTTGTGTCAGTTTAGTCTTTTATAAAATGTTTTCCATTTTGTATCGAAAAGTAAATTATATGTTGATTGTAAGTTTATTTGAACTTTACAGTTTCACCAACTATATTTATTATTTGATTTAAGTTTTCTCAAATAAATTACTAATTTAAGTTGATTTTTGTAGTGTACAAGTTGTATGTTCTATGAAGTAAATTTTACATTCAGCTTACATAAGTTTCTGCTTGAATATTGTATTTATTAGTATCTTAAAGTTGTTTGGAATAATAACTCATAAATATTGCATCAAATTAGGGAACAAGTTCTTCAACTCGGGAATGTATCGCATTGTATTCAAAATTTCCCTTTATTCATAATTATTTAGGAATAATGAAACTGTTGGTGAGGAAATCATCTTACACCAAAACAACAGCAATAGTGTCTGGTCTCTTTTTCTTATTGCTACATCAGAGACGGACTGATGTGATATACACTCTGCATTCCGGGCAAAGAGATTTTCTGGCGCCCTTTAGATAGTGAAATTCGAGTGTAAACAGTAATTCAAGAAACTTTTCGCGAGTTGTTGGAAACTCCCCGCAAGTTTCTCACACTCGTCCAACGGCCAACTCGTTAACTTACTCACTTTGTTTATAAACGTTTTTTCTCGTTATAATGCTTCTCTTTGTTTTTCGAGAACCGATTAACTACACCAATGATTCAATCGTAGTCGATGACAGCTGACATGCGAATAAAATCCTCTAGATGTAACTTCACGGCCAAACTGCACAGCCCAACATGTTCCGTTCTTTTTCATCTTGATGCGAGTTAATCGATTAAATAAAACATTAGAAATATTTTGCAGTCATCTTTATTTTCACGTAAATACATAAACTATCTAACTTACATGTAATGACAATTCTAAGAATAATAACGGGAGGGAAAGAACAACACTCTTAATTCAATTACCCAAATTACTTAGGACTTATTCTTAGTGGGGCGATGGTCCAGGCTAACCCGTAAGTTAATCCAGAGCTGCTCTACATGTACAATGATACCTACTTTTACTTATCCATTTAGATGTTAAACCCTTTTTTTATTTATTCATTTAATTCATAAGGTATTCGGGTATTTAAGTAGTCACAACAATAATTCGTTGTTAAGTCTAGAATATGAATATTTTATTCACATTGACACTGATCCGATTATAGCGAAATTCATATACAAGTCATACGATCTGATTGTCTTAAATCACTTGCCAAAAATATTCCTGATTCAACAATATTGAAACAACTATGTATTGTACATGTAATTTATTGTTTTGTCGTTTTCTATATCAAAACTGCTGATACGAAAGACTTTCAAAATAGAAATGTCTAACCAGAGAAAACGTTAGATATTTTCTTCATTTACATAATGAAATAGGGAAGAACGATTCTGAATGTAATAATTTATTCAGAGCATTAAAGGAAAGAGACTTTTAAGAAAACCCGACAGACACAAAACTCGTATAATTAGTTGGTGATTACATCACAGACACTGTTGGCGCTGTTTCAGTTTCAGTTTCAGTTTTCAGCTCTAACAGGCCGATGGCTATACTATAATTATACTTGAGCACAGTGCCGGACTTGCATAAAAGCACACTAAAATGTTCAATTTCCAATCAATTATCCCATATTGAGGAAATGTTTGATTTTTATTAACAGTAAATGAAGTTACTTCAAATTTTCTTTTGCCTTTATAGAGATGATAAAAGTTTCGATTACGGTCCTGTTTGAAAGTAATTGGATATAGCTAAAGCTATCGATATAACATAATTCTACACGCTACTCTATATCCTGTTGGTCCGGAAAGTATTTGCCTAAGCGGAATTTCCGTTAAACAGATCGTCTAAACTGATCGTTGATAGGTATGAAAATCACGCTGACAGACATATTAGTGTTCGTATCTAATAAGAAAAATGGCGTTGAAAATGGATTTAAATGTAAAACGTACAGATGATATGAAAATTTTACAAGTAAAAGACAAGACAGTTGTTTGTAATCCTTTAAAATTACTAGGATCAACGTTAATTTCTCGCAATATACGCTGACCCAGTTCTGATAATCACCACTTTACGAAACGAATCAAAAGCTCTTCTAATGTATCAGTCTGTTCTACTGTAGAGAGTATCAACATTAATGGGGAAAAAGTCGGTAGAAATCTGCTATTTACTGTAGGTATTTTGTCTATACATTTGTGTCACAAGTGTGATCAATTGTTATCAGCAAATTTAATACGTTTCGCTACAAACTTTTAAGTTAACTTAAGATTTATGGCTTAAGATGATATTTCGAATTGAAAAAGCAACTGTACTTTACATTTAGCTAGTTAGGAATGAACAATCAGTGTATAAAATGTAGCTATGGACGATATGTAAATACTTGCAATTAAGTAGGAAGGATCTAATCTATTTTCTATTTACGAATTCATTTCATAGATCTGATCATCCTCCATAGATAGAATATAATGGGGTAGAATGGACATGTATAGAATTCTTTTGCTATTCCAATAAACTACCCTTGATATATTAGAGTCTCAATAGTCGTCTGACAATTACTTTCATTTAGAGACTATTCTGAACAAGCAAAAAGGACTGTTTGAAAAGTGAACAGGAAACTAGTTGGCATGCGGAAACTGGAAAGAGACAAGTTGAATTATAATACCTGAATCAGGAGGAATTTAAGCAAATTAGCGGAACTATGCTATCTACTTTCAAGCAATTCAGCACGATTATCTCAATTATAACTAAATTTCAAAATTTCTACTAAAGATAATAAAGTATATAGACAATTGGAAGTTTAGTTGATAGGAAAGTTGGTGATGCTAAAACATTTCTTATAGTAGAGTTGCTTTGAAGATTTTTCAAGCTACAAAATGATTTTAACAACTTTCTAGTGTCTTTGTTCAGTTAAGTTACCCTCTAGCAATTTTTATTCCACCAAAATGGTCTTGAACGAGCTAATAAATAACATACGCGCGATTGCATCATATGCAGGGAAGAGACGAAACGTTCACTTGGCAAATGCATTGGCTTTTATATGTGTAGTAGGGAGAAGAGAATGGGATATAACATAGAACACGACAAAATAACAAACAGACATAAATTGTTATCAGTACAGTCTGGCTCATATCGACAAGTTGCAGGCATCTAACGATTGCAGTTGCCTGAACTAGACAAACCCATTTTGTGCACACAGTAATATGTTATGTTCACCTTTAGGTTGTTTTAACATCAATACAAATTGCTATAAGTAGAATATTTATGAATGGGATACATACAGGAATATCATTCATCCTCTTACCGATTATATATAGAATTTTGGCGAAGTTTTAAAACGGGGGTATAACGTACAAGAAATTTGAAAGTATGTTTAGTTTTCCCCACATTACTGAGGCTTTTGAGTTATTCACAACGCCTAAGGTTGAATAAATCCTCGCATCACCGGAATGTCCACAGAATGCTCTACGTTCGCTCCACTATCCTTTTAATTAAATTCTAACGATGATGGTTGATGTGTCAGTGTTGGAAATGATCAGATTTTTATATTTTTTAAATTAATATGAAAGTAATTGCATTTTTCTACCGACAGAATTTCGTTCCCCAAGTCTCATATTATAATATGTTCCTATGAAGCTTTTATGATATTAATTCGTGATTTGATCAAAGGACTTACTTACAATTCATCATCTGCAACAAAATCAGATTTATTAATACATGCTTGGGGTGGACAGTTTGTAGTATTCTATTTCGTCTCTCTTTCTTCATTATAGACATCATCATTATTAATGAGTTTGTAAATTTTAATGGAACTCCAATAAATGTTGATTGAACTAAAAGTTTCAAATGGCAATTTCCACAAGCCAGCAAAGGTTCAAATTAACTCGCCTCAGTCAAATCCGTTAACTTCCACACAAAAGTCGCATTGGAATAAACATAAAAAAAAATTACAAATTCAAGAAAATCATTTACTGTCAACCAATGATTGTAAAGATAAAATCAATTAATATCAAAGTTCAAATTAGAAATGGGCCAAGGAAAGGTCCATATAGAAAACGAAAAACAAAATAATTATCTTATAATTGAATGAATGAATGGAAGGAAAACCAAAACAGTATTAATTATTACTCCTAAAATATTAATATTGTTTTAGGCGTGACGGAAACCATTATAATTGAGTAGTTTTAATAAAGACAAATTACGTGCGTATCATTAATCACGATTTTGGTTTTATTAAGAATTATAAATGTACGAATTTTGATTTCTCCGTATCATAATTGTTTGAGGACAAACTAGTCACGATAGTGTTTCAGGATTCCCAACCGATAGACCTTCAAGCTTTCTAGGATGTTCCTAAATTAACAAAAGTAGTTAGTGTACCACCTGATAATACTTCTCACTTTACTTTATGCATTTTAATCCAGAAAAATAACAAGTGACTGATGTTTATATAGAGTTCGATTGCTGACGTTTCATTTCAAGACATCATTAGAAAATAAATGAGATTCCAATGATCAATTGACATACAAAACATGATGTTGGTTGTAAACTTCCGCATTTTCAATAGATTATGACAGAATGTGATTACAATTCTAATCAAGTGCACGATAAATTAATCATCTGTTTGTATCTAAATTAAATGAGAAATTGAACATTATTTCTTTATTAACGATTTATTTATTTTTTTGGAAAAAAACAAAATATTTCCTCAATTTCGATTGAAATCATTTCAAAAGAAAAAGGTATTCAGAAAGTCAATTACCAAGCACTGATTACCTGAACAATTCAACAACCGTTTCAATTAAAGTTTTTAGTTGTATTTCAAACAAAAGTAGTACCTACTTATTACTAACAATCAGTATTGATGTGAAAAACTTAAATTAACAGCATTTTTCCATTCTTGTATGTGATTATGAAATGGATCGTTGATTTTTGATTTATTATTCCATAATTTAATGCAAAATTCGCCTTAGGTGTTACTTATTTTTGTACAAAGATCATGTTTTACTTTCATGAATTGTAGAGAAGGAAAAAAAAACAACAATATCTTCTGTATAAAGACAATCGTAAATAAGGTGAGTTATCTGTGAAGATAAATATTACTAGAACGGTCGTGCACACCTGTCTCATAGAAATTGCCAAATAAAATATCACGGAGGCTTATCGTTTGGAACGATGAAAAAACAAGATCGCGATCTTGAGCCTAATTCGTGCCATTTAACAGGTAATGCGTGGAATTCAAACTATTCATAATAAGATGATTTGTCCTTATTATAATAACATGCAATGTTGTGATATTACATTATTATTAATCGTTAAGATAATATAGTGAAGGTCGTTTTTATTATTTCTTACATGAATAATAACAATAATTATTATAAACATAACTTGTAACTGTGACACACCTTTAGGCCTGTTATTACTCATTTACAGCATTTATTTGCTTGTTTTAATGATTAAACAACGTCATTCACAATATTTTATGGGATGTTTTCAAACAATAGTGAAAATGAAACCTATTATTACAGGTTTTGTTTAATCATTCATCGGATCATCACAGAGAACACCTGTTATTTTGAGAATATTCTCAAAATTCTCTAAAGAGAAAAAGGTCTTCTTACCAGATCCTCAAATTTATTTATTTCTGCTACAATGTGCAGACTATCATTTTCGGACACTTTATAAAACAATAAATTCGTTACTTTCACTAGATCGACTTTCTAAAGATTATTCCCATTACATTTTATTTCAACGTTTGTAAATTTTGTGCTTTATTTTTCTTTGTATTTCAATTTCAATTGAGAAAACTACTGTTGTAATATCAACACTATTAAACTTTTGTTACAACAAACAAAAATCTGTTTAGATAGAACGATCAGCAATGGTGTATATTTGAAAGAACATAAAAAGACTCAAGCTTTTCTAAGTTCATTTATTTTTCGATCTAAGAACCGGAAGATCACCGGCGTCTCGTATCCAACAACATCTGATTCCTAGTTCGGCAAGAATTCTGATTTCTTTTTTTTATTCTCTATGCATTTGTAAAAGCTTATATGTATTATACATTTTATATTTATACACACACTGTTCTGATTTCTTTTCCTGCACAACTTTAGAGATAGGTTTCACCAGAAAGAAGAGAATTTAATAAATCATTGGAACTTGTAGCTTATTAAAGTTTTCCCCGTTTTCTTTTACTTTTATTCTAAGAATTAAGAAATATTTTGTGTCACCATTTTTTCAGTAATACTAGCTGAGGCTTTTAGACAAGTATTTTTAAATTAGAATGGCAATGGCGTGAAGGTTGTAAGGCGGCTTAAAGTTGTCACTTCTGTAATCTTAATCTTGCTAGTTGGGTAATTTGATAGTATTTTCGGTAGCCGATTCTAAGACTAGCATAAACAAGGGCAGTTCTCCTTTTTTTTGTGTATATAGGCAGCGATTCTCATTATCCACTGAAATACTGTGTCGATTCAATGTTGTGGCGTGTCTCTCTAGCTGTACATCACGTCGATTCTGTGTCGACGATAGTGAAAGTATTCACGTGTGTAACGGTAGTTAAGCTCCGTTCCAAAAGATGCCTTTGGTAATCATGATATAGAAGTATCCCATGGGCATGGAACACTTCATCTCTATACTTTTAAGAGAAAAAGAATTGTACTGTTTTGCTGCGGTTTGTTTCATCAACCAACGCTCTTTTGTGGAGCGCTTCTGTAATTTGATATTTACTGCCGCATATCAAATTTAGCTCATATTTAATTTGAACACACAATTATATCATATTGATTCTAGTTATCCGTTGTACACTCTAATTATGCGATACGATATAGAGTGTTCCAAAAGTGTACACGCATAAATACATCTTTATTTTCCTGTAATCCTTTACAAGCAAAAATAAAAAAACTTCTTCTCGAAATGAGTCAGCTTGTAAAAACTTTTTGTTTTTCTGTTCTTTTGCAAGAAAAATAAACCTTCCCTTATTTTATTTCTAGTATCTTACTCTTGTAATTTTCTATAGAAAATCTGAAATATCCTGTATGTTTATGTTTGTGTTTGCACCCGAAACTCGATCGAAACTGCATCAGATAACATCCGACCGCTGCGATTGTTTGCGACTTTCTCCCTTAACATTATCTCGACAGACGGGGGTTATTACGGCTATAAAAACTCTAGAATACTATTTGACAGTGCTAAGTTAAAAGGTATATGTTGTCCGTATATATATATAGCATGATGGAGTAATCTTTGGCGACAAGGTTTTGCTGACCTGACGAAAAAGCCTTTCTGGAAAATCCTATCAATTTTCAGTCAGATGGAATCCTACACATGCCCGATGACAACTTTACAATTTTATTCGTTCAACATCTATGGCTTTTGGAATTCTTTAATAAAAGAAATAGAAAATATATTTTATGCTAATTAATTTGAAAACAAAAGAAAACGCACCACAAATGAACGTTTGAAGTATACTTCAAACTTGAAGGAATATTTGTGAATTTTGCCTGAATTCAAATATATCTAGGAAATAAAAATGTAGAACTATTTGAATGAATAGGTATTAATAAAACCTTTTCGGTAGCATCATGATGTTCAAAATTTATAAAGAAAATAGAAAATCAAAAATAATCAACTTGGCTGGCTCGTCTTTTGATAAATGTGAAAATAAATTAAAAATCTCGAATAATTGATAAGTCAATTAATTCTTACGATAATTAGTAGAAGCGTTAATGAAGTGAATAGATTGAGAGAAGGCACTCTATTATAATTAAAATGAAAAACTCAACGAAAATGTAAATTTCTAAAACGCCCCCGGTAAATTCATCTCAAGCAAACTTCAATATTAGTTCAATATTCATCCTGGTTTATTTACAATATCTAGACATAATGACAATAGATTGTTTACGATACAAGATTGGTAGCTGGCAGCTACTAGTTGATAATGAGAAAAAAGAAGTATAATTTCATTAACAACTAGTATTGGTATTTTGTTCGATTTACAACATAATGAGTTGTAAAGTTCATCGCAGAGAGTAAGTAAACATGGATCCTAGATCAACCAGATAACACAATTAATTAATCAACTAATTAATTACTTACTGTGTTTGATTTGCATCGTACCCTTGCAATTAAAGCAAAAGAAAACAGACTAGACGTTTGAGTTTTATTGATAAGTGTAACAGATTCTTGAGCGAAGGTACATACTTTATAATAATAATAATAATCATAATATTCAGCAGCTCATAAATCTTCCATAACAGAATCAGTTTTGGCAGTATAATGAATGAATTCCTGCCAGAACTGATGGAATCAGTAGAACGTTAAACACAACGTACATACCTATAATATTTGTAAAGTAAGTTTGATGTTATCGTTATTATCGGATTTATTGTAAAATTTCTGTTTATTGTATAAACTAACATATTGTCGAGTGTCTAATGAAGAAACATTTAATCTTTTTTGCGTTTTAACAATTTTATTACTTGTAATCTGCTGTAATCTGATGGTTGTGTCTATTCCAATTTAGTACGTACGCATCTCATTTTGAAATGGGGAATATTGAGCACACTAACCAACATTTAACATGCTGATCCTGAGTTACGCTCGCCTTCCCCCATATTAATCTAATCCCTATTTAATTTTATTGCACTGGATAATTGAACTCTTTATAGTCAGTTGAATTTAACATAAATTCATCACTAGAACGGACGAAAAACCCTTATTTATCAATAGCGATACTGAGGAATGATAGTTTGAATGTCTTTTTTTGGACAACTTGTCAGAGGAAGTTTGTCCGGTTTTTCCGTCTGTCACTTCTAAGAAAAAGTAAGGAAGCTTGTCCTGTCAAATACGATGTCTGTGAAAGGATAATCGCTAAATGTCCACTCGAATACCGACAGTAAAGAAAGCTTCGTTCCACCAGTGTTGCTATAAATTTAAACAATATTTAGTGTTTTAGAGTCTGGAGGAGAAGTCTAAAAATTCCATCTCCAAATTTTAGGATTAAACTAACAATATTAGTAGAGTAAACAATTCGAATTACTCGAGGCGTAAAATAGTTTCCTAGAGGGGAATTACAAGTATATCTCTATTTTTACACAATATTAAACAATTTCGTTGCAAATAAATAGAGATTTTCAAACATAATATGTTTCTCTTTTTTTTGCAAATGTGTAGGAACACAAGTAAAAGCGATTGTAGGGTCAAAGTAGTTGATGTTCTACAAACACGGGGTTGTGAAAGAATTTTATGCTTGAATTTACAATATACCGAATCTTTATAAATTATTCAGTAAAGTTCTCTACGTAAATCTTTGTTTCAACCAGAATCTTGATCTCCAACTTTGTGGATTCTTTTGTCGTTTCTCTAATATTGTTCAACTGTTGTTATTGTTAGTGAATGACAACAAAAACGATTGTAAAGGCTAATGTAGGCGTCATCTAAATCTAAAGATCTGGAATATACTTCAGTCAGGTGGTTCTAAATTTCATTATGTCACTAGGGAAGAGTAAACGATGTGACGTTCTGATCCTGATGGGTATCATAATAGTCCTACAAGTCTTGTCAATATTAAATTACATTTCAAGGCTATTCTTTGAAGTTGGTTGAAAGTCGACTAGGTCAAGGGGCAACACGAGCAGACTGGTATAATGTGTTGTTCCTTTATACAAAACTGGTGGTATTAATCATGACAAAAGCTTTACTGTTTTGTTGACTGATTGTGAATAGAATTTTTTAAAGCGATTTTTTTAGACGATCTGTTTGTCTCGCCAGCAGTGTGTTTTATAAATAGTTAAAATAAATAAATAAAAATACAGTAACCACAGACTTGTTGTAAGGTATTTTCAATTTAACAAAAGTCAGTTACAGTAGAAGCTCGCTTAACCGACCTCCAGTTAATCGACTTTTGGATTATGCGACTTTTTTCTTACGAAAAGATCGAGCTTTGGCTCAGCTTTAACCGTCGTCGAGTACCGGATTAATCAACTTTTCAAAAATGCATGCTTTTAGATAGACCTTTCAGCTTATCCGATCGATGGCTTCTATTGTATACATATTACTTTTGGTGCTTCTCCAAAATTTGTCCAAGAGGCAGGGACGCCAAGAGCGAAGCTGGGCCCCAGTTAAATTCTTCCACAGACCCACAAAATTGACGTTTGGTTATAATTACAACGATATCGGCGGTCATTTCGGGTCCTAGAACACCCCGAGCCGCTGTAATTTGTACCGGCTGTACCCCTCTTGTCGGGCGTGATAATAGATACTCAAAAGGAGTTAGTCCAAGTAATTCTTTCCAATAAAAATAGAAAATTCAAAAGTAATAAGCAAAATCGTAAAGTCCTTATTAAGAATAATAACAAAGGTCTATTAGTAGTGTACTAGGAAGATTCAAGAGGATTTATAGGTGGAATAAGGTAATGATGGACGCCGTTGTGAAATTTGTAGAGCGTAAGGAACAGACGGATAGTAACTGTTGTGTAACACCATGCAACATAATTATTACTTCACGTTAAACAATATTTCAGTTAAAACGCTCTACTTGATGATTTTCAAATTACCTTTACATAAAAATCATTAATTAACCGTTTTATTAATAAAACTTCTCCAAATTTATTTAATCAACATAAATTTATTAAGAAATATTTTTGATAATAATCCAAATAACGTCGAATACGTCATTTAACCATGTATTAGTTTAATTAAATAAAAAAGTCGGTATTTTGGAGATTGGATATAAAATACTAAAATTCCAACTAACTTCCAACATTTTAGAAAGTTAGGAAATGTTCCAATAATAAGGTTGGTAACCTAATTTTGGGATATCTAGCAAATTATGGACATCTTCTGCGGATGTTCATATCTCTTAACAGCAGTCTATGGGGACAGTCAGCCGTTCAGTCGGAGATCTTTCTAATTGAATTAAAATTTTACTCAACAAATTGAAATTTTCATGTCGACAGAAATACTGAAGGAATATTGAAATGTTTCCGTTTAAAAATAATTAAAAAAAAAAGTGCTAATGTCGTGTGCACGAAATCTATTGATTTGTCTCCGATATAATTACTTACGACTGTATCGTTTCTATAATATTTGATAAGATGAAACCAAATAGTACTGTAGTGGGAGGAACAATAAAAAATATAGCTTAAATAAAAGGGGATACTGAAATGGACAGTGAATATGATAGTCAGACACCCGACGAGATATAACCGAGAAATATGGAGCACCATTGAACGCAGCTGGATTTTTATATGTTCTTCCTGCTGTGTGGTCACACGACTTGAACCTTTACATTCTACAAACGTCTTCGCACAAACAACGATCTTTTGCTCTATATACGTTCAAAGGAATTTGTAACAGTAAAGTCAATATAGGTGAGACTGTAAGTTAAATGTGGGTGAGCCTTTATGGATTATCTAAAGCCTAACAAATTGCAATATAATTGAATTTGTGCATATTGTCCAAGATCCTTGGAAATCGATCTAGTAAAAAAATGTCACTAATAAATCAGCTACCGGAGATAATTTTAAAAATAGAAATAAATAATTTTTATAAAATACAGAAACAGAATATTAAGGGTTTGATGTGATTTCCATAACCAACAAGTGGGCGTACAAGATATGAAATAGTAAACAATTACCCGTTTACACTGTCATGTAAATCGTTTGTTTCACCTTGCCTGTCTGAATACAGTTGTAAATAGCTCTCACCCTCAAGCTTGTCAACTGATTTGAATCGTTGACGCCCTTGTATTCAGACCAACAAATGTTCTATAAATATCTAAACTGAATCGTATGCAAATACGATCATTTTCTTAAATAGATTTTTTGATTATTTCTATTTTTATTCAACAATTTGCCAATCTTATCATAAATGAGCAGATAAGTTTTATGCCTAAGTCCATTTATTTCAATTTAGTGCAATGTTAGTAATTTCTCACCCTGCACTTCAAGTCACAAATTCGCAACTCGACTCTAGACCTCTAACGGTCCATCGAATGCAACTTATCCGACATTGATTAGAATTTATGGTTTTATCGGAATACCGTATTTCGTTGCCAGGCCACCTACTACACAACAAAACTATACCCTGTATCGATTAAACAACTCCTGTAAATTTACATTACTGTATGTTCAGCTTTTTTTTTAAAAAAAAATAAACAGCAAATAATGACAAAATACTAAAGTTTTCTTTGTCGAAATACTTTAAGACAGTAATAACTGCATATTGGGAGTCTTGTGGAGCCAAGATTTTCAATTTTATTCAACTAACAATAAGTCTGAATGCTGGTAGTAGTTTCAAGTCGAAAGTTTATCATTGTTGTAAGTCAACTTGAAAGTATTCAATGCCTTTTGTGAATCAGACATTGTATTTGTTCAAGTGATTTCAAATTTAAGATGATCACATTTCAAAGGTTGCTATACTTGAAAAATTGACCTGGCGTTGTAAAAATTTAAGTTTATGAGATCTTCAAAAGACTCTAAAGCTTATTGCTTTATGTGCATTTACGATAATCATATTTTGTGGTTTTAAAATTAGTTGAGTCATATTTGCGTATAAACACTGTATGTGGAGGATAATTTTGGAATACAGTGAAACATCTATTATGAGGAAGAAAGGTGGTCCTCAACAGACAGATTCACAGATGTTCGTTCAAATCAAATCCTTAAAGAAACTATACAAGCAATATAAGATTTACATACCTAACTAGACACCTGTGGTGCATTAAATCGTTATTGTATCGTATATTATGGTACATTGTATTCTTAAACTGTACAAGATTCTTATAGTCACTGCTAAGGCTACTAAGCCACTTGCGACTTGTTACACTCCTTGAAAAAGATCCAGTAGCAAAATACAGGCCGAAGAGATAGCAAATACCTCCTCATGTTCGTTGTTGTAAGATGGGTTGTTGTTAGATGAGAATCCTTCTTATTGTACGACCAGTAGCGAGATTCTTCTTACTTTGAGGTTGGAACACAAGAACGGCCAAATCTTGGAGTACCCAAAAAAAGAGGTGTAAACACATAGAAGACTAGAAACTTCCTGTGTCGCACCGACTGACTATGTAGGGCCGCCACTGCGTATTTACTTACAAGCCGCCCTCCATTTTAAAATTATGTACCATCAAAATGAATAAAAGTAACGGTCACGAGATAATGCGCGGTTATCCGCACGTGATAGGTCGCGCCAGTGTGTTGTTAGGCTAAGGAATAACTCGGTTTTTCTATTAGAGAGAAATGTTTTACTGTAGATTTAGTGCATCAGTGTCTATTCAATAGTGATGTTTGATGTTTACTATAGAAAAAGTTGCTGAAATGAGTAACAACCGAAACTCAGACGGTAAGTGTGGTATAATAGTCATTAGATAGCCTTCATTGTAATATAAAATGATAAGAAGCTATCGGATTTTTTTGAATAAATTGGTGGTAGGGTGGTTAACCAATAAATCATCCTGCAAACTTCAGCAGAATTTTGATGATCTTCTTGTGAATATTATATAAAAACAGCAAATTTCACGACATAAATTCTAATTGAACACAATTACCAAACAAATACATAGAATAAACGAAATTCGCCATAAAAAAAAGGCAAAATTGACAAATCAGCTTCCAGTAACATCTTTTCGATTGCTATAAAAATATAACCTTGATCCTTATTTCGCATTTGATTATATAATTTAAACAAATTTACATATTAATGTTGAAATCATTTTCAATTCAACCTCAAAAGGACATTGTTGTTGTTGTTGTTGTTGTGCTCACGAGATGATTAAAAGAATTCTGTATGTGAGATAACGGGAAAAATCCATTAGCAGCCGAAGAATTCACTGCAGGCATAACAAGAGTTATGTAAACAGGCGCGGCATATCCTTTCTCTTCGCTTTTGAAAGGGCACTTTTGCCATCATTTATCATTATTTATAGAGAAAAAGGTACCTATAGATTTCGTTAGGTCCATTAAATATTTAAATTATTCTTATCAACCATGTAAGTCATTTATTTAGTTTATTAAAATGATAGCTTAATTAGGTGTTAGGAATGTTGATGTTGCATTTACAAACAAATACCTGTAATTTTCATTTACCTCAATTTCTGTTTTCTTGCGTATGAAGAAACGTGAATTGTATCCACGTGGTTATAAGCAAACCAATGAATAATGTAAACAAGTATAAATCGTCAGAATCTGTTTAAAATAAACGGTTATTTCAAGGTGAGTTGGAATAGAATTTTTTCCTGATTTTAGAGAATTGCAACAAAAATTTATTCTATTTATTTACAAATAAATAAAAAAATCCCGATTTGAGTCATTATTAAATTTATTATATCCTTGATAGATTTTATTCAAAATTGACCTTGTTGTTTTTCAAAAAGTCCACAGGTCTACACGAAGTAATTGTGATGATGAAATTCATTAAAATGTTATAAAATGAATGTAGCTTGAAATACATTTTCCAATAAGAAAATGGTATAACCATTATTTTCGTATAGAAGAAAACGATTGAATAGTGAAATTGGCAAGTTCAACAAAGACGTTTCAATAAGAAAATATATATAACCAGTAGATTTTATACGTTTTTGGCGCAACGACATTTATTGAAATGTTGGAAATTTCACAATTTCATATCGTTATAGGTATTGGAAAATTGGAATAGTATTGTATTTTCACGTATTACATTCGACATTTCAATAAAAAAAAATCAATTACTTGCTTTTGCGCTTTCTTTATTTCTACAAAATTTACCAGTTTCTAACACCCCCCGCAGAAGGGAATGTGTTCGGTTGTGCTCTAAATTCCTTTATTAAAACTAAAATTTCTATATTGGCTAGCTTTGTCGATTAATCTACCACACAATTAACTTTCGTACAACAAAAATCGAGGTGAAGTTGTTTGAAACTTTGTAGATGAAAGCTATTATCTTAAAGTGATTAAAATGAAATGTAGGTGAAATTTTTTCCCATTTAAATGCCATATTATTTATATTCTGTTGCAATTTATATAACCACCTACTACCCATTTCCTTTTATGTAAACTTGTGTGGATCTTTTGCTAATTCAGAACGAAAACATAAAAGTTTTAAATTGCCGAATTTCCTCGCGTTTTATGTGCCCAGCACAAATACACACTTTAACAATACAAATGACTACTACAACACCACCCCCTATCTAAAGATGTTTATGAGCGTTTCTGTTCAATTCTCAAGTTCTAAAGAAAGGACAAAAAAACGAAAACGTTGCTGGTTGAGAAAAACCCTCTAGGGTCATGTCCAAAATGTGAATGCTGTGAGATATACCTCGGGGCAATGAAGCTGCTGGCTGCTGACGCGCATAGGGACCGTTTGTTGTGTATCTCTCTACAAAACACAGTGCGCGAGTTCTCTGGGGCGGGTGCGATTAGAAAGTGCCTTCGTAACTCTGATGTTCGGTGCGCGTTTCAGTCTCTTACCAACTTTTGTGTTTTGATAGTGTTTGTTGTGGTATAGAAACACGATAATCGTACCGGAATATCAGTAAAACATTTATCCATAGATTGCGGCTGATTTCGAATTATTAGTTTTGGACGATATGAGATTTTGTAGATGAGAAATTTTTAGTTGAATACTTTGAGAAAAGTTGAAACACCGGCTTATTTGCCGGGCAAATTAGCTAGAGATACGGTAAGATTTTTTTGAATTTTCAATGATAACTCATTAGAAAGACACCTCGAAACATAAAATCTGGAGAAATATAAAAAATTTAATTTTATGAGACCACTTGAAACTTTTCTTGGAAATCAACATTATGTCTTATAATGACATTTATAAAAGGTTATAGGTCTTGTAAATTATTTACAATTTTTCCATACAGAAAATGATTGAATAAATAATCAATATTTAACAAAAAAAAAAGATTTGATGTTCTTATTGACTTTTTAATAATTATTTTTTTTGAAGTTTTACTTTGCTTACAAAACACTTAGAAAATTAATTAAAACTTGTTCTTTACCGTCATCCACGAAGGAGTTTATTTTTGTCGATTTTTTCCCATTACAAATTGTTGTAATGCTCCATTTAACCAAACATGAGTTTTTTCTCAATTTTCAGCATTCAACATTAAATTTCTTGAAAGTATACCTGCAATTACAACAACAGAAAACATAAAATTTTTGTTTTACATGTGTCCTCGCCGGACAATACTGTTGTTTAGATAAATTCTACCAGAACATTAGTATGTCGTTTCAATGCCAAACATTTACGTCGTCTCATATCTAATTTCTTGGAGTTATTGACACAAAAATTACGTCTCCTATTTACAAAAGGTCTTTTTTTTTTGTTTGATTGTATCCACCACAAATTTCTATAAAATCAACCACAGAAACCAAAGGTTCGAAGTTCACATTCTTGTTATAATTCTATCTTTGCATTTTATTATTCTAACTTACCTATACCTATATAACTTACGGATGTAGCAGAGAAAGTCAGAATCATCTCGTATTGTTTGCCTTTAGCTGCTATTATAGTCAACACGTACGTGAAAGTAACGATTATTTTCTTACAAAACTAGTAGCTAATAGTCGAACCAATTATAGTTAATTTGTTTTTATAAACATTTTTATCTTGCAATTGACTGTATTTAGGTGTTGTTAATAAAAAATAATGCGGTTATAGGTGTTTATTACTTTCTATAAAGGTATAATTGACGATTTCACTTAATATTTTCAATTATCCATCGTTTATATGACAAACAAACAATTTTTTTTTTATATATATAGTCACGTCTGTTTTTTTTCATATTTTTAATAAAATTTCTTGCTTTCGAATGATCCAGGCGATATACTTCATTTATATACAAAAGAAGAGCAAAAGAAAAAACAATTTCTTTGATGTAAAATATATTTTAATATTACTTCATCTGCTACTATACTGTGTGACTGTTTCAATTGTATGTTATTGAAGGGAGATATGCGAAAGAAGATGAATAAAAAAAAAAGAAGAAATAAGATCGTACTTTTTGTAGTTCATTATTACACAAACTGTCACAATAATACAGGGTGGAGTTGGTATGCAATAAATGAATAAATTATTCACTCTCGTGAGGAGAATGCAAATATAATCAAGTTTTTTTATTCTTTCTGTAGTTAACAGTTAAATATAACTATTATGCAATGCATTCAACCATTTCCAGAGCTTTATGGTAAATTTTAATCTAAATACACTAGAGTCGCATTTTATACATAGTTTCGTATATTTGAAAATTTTCGAGTAATTGTGGAATTTTTCACGATTTTATCAAGGTAATAATAATAATAATAGCAATAATAAAAAATGGATAATTGTAGATATAAACGTATTGAAGTGATTTGCATGATTTACCGTTGTGAAAGATATAAAATTGATTAAAATTGTTTAATTATTTATAATAACTGCGGTTGTTTTATGTAGGTTATACACCTTCTAATCAATTATTACAGATCAAATTAGTATTCAGATATTTTTCCATTGATTTGTCATGGTATTCTTATGATCATGAGAACTGTTACTGTGTTCTCATTTACTTATTAATCGTTGATTGGAATTTAAAAATTCAAAATCAATAAAATCTGTAGCTTATACATACCTACATATATATGTACCTGTTTAATCAGGTGGCATTAACTTTGTATTTGCGAGTCAATGAATAATCAACAACTGGTACACCTTCTGTGTGATTTTTGTTGTTTTCAAGGATGTCGACAGTTAAGTTTTCCATAATTTCTGTTGCAAAAAGAGGGGTTTCAATCTGAAATTAAACTACTTATTTGTGTCAAAATTGTGTTTTCTTTCAAACAGAAACAACATCCTTCGGTTTATGTCAAATTCTAACGAGAAGTTTTGATAAATTCCACCAATTCTCTGTAGATTTTTCTGTTGTTTTGTAGATTTCTTAATTTTGATAGATACTGCTGCAGTGGAATCTACACTTCATAGAACTATTTCATAAAAATATGTGAAATATAGCGTAGATTTTATGCTCTAGTAGACTCCTTTCTGTTAAATTTATTATCTTTTATTGCCTGAACTTGCTACTTTTTAATATCACCTTTTGCACCGTAATAATGACTTTTATTAAAGAAAATTTTATCTAGAATCTCACGAAATTGTCAGCATTGCATTTAAGACTATTTTAGGATTATGATAGAAATTCTTCACAAACTAGTTAGAGAATATATTGTGGAGAATTTCCAATAGAATTTCCTATAAAAGCAAAAAGTTTCACATTGAAATTTTTGTTGTAGTTATAAAATATGAAGATGTTCTTTTGTTGACTGTTAACATTACTTAAAAGAGATGTCAATAGAGTCAAGCAACTGCGGAAATTCAGCTAGTTATTGCTTTCTCTAGACGCCCACAGTTTCACTTTCTTTTGATATGTTCTTTGATACTTTCTGTTAGTTAATATAAAATTGATTATAATATTGAGCGTATATTTTTTTTGTATTTTATTGTGCAAAAATCACTGTATACACAATTGTTCTTCGTGTGTTTTTTCCTCTTTTATGTTACCCATTCGTTGGGAACTCGAGTACAAGCTAGTCACTTAATTGGATTCGTCTGTCTATAATAAAGAGAAAAACAACGTTTCACAGGACGCTTTATACCACTTTCATCAATTACATTGACACATCGATGATGTTTATTCAGTACATGTCATACTGCAAAATAAATCACCACCAACTGCAAGAATAACTAAACGAAAAATTCAACATTAAATAATTAACGTACAGAAATCTCAAGGTATTACCAATTATTGTTGAATAATTTTAATTAATTACGTTGTATTGTTGAGTCAGTGGTCTGAAATCATACATAATTATTCATTATATTATTGTTTATATTAAAAAATATTAGCAATGTTAATTAAATTATATCATGCTATTCCATGGCGAATTTCCTGTTGTTTTGTTGTTGTTGTTGTTATTACGCTCAAGATGATCACCTAGAGGATCATGAGAATCTTTCAACAATTTCAAATAAAACAATCCGCTGATAATTTTAATTAATTGCTCTACGGGTTCGTTTGATTAAAATATTGACTTTAGTTGTAAACAAATCTGAAAAAAGGGCGAATTCATTAAACGCCGTAACAAGCTTTTCGATCAGCACCACGGATTGTTATTAAGTCTGATAAAACAAAAAGATTATAAAGGAAAAACTTATCAGCGTTTACAATTGTAGGTATGCTGCCTTCATTGATTGTCGGCGATATTGTAGAACAATTGGTTTTTTTTATGTTTAGGAAACCGTTTTTTCGTCGAGCCCTCAAGTACTTGTTTGTAGCTTTGGAGAAATATTCGTAATTTAGTCGATATCGAAACCTTTCTGGCGATTCAAACTAATAAAACTCCAACAATGTTGTAACATAAAATTCAAATAAATTTACTTTAACGATTGAGAGAAATCGATACTTAATGAGAAATATAGCTTTCTTGATAATCTTGTGGATTTCATATTTTTTCTTAATTTATCGTGATTACTTTAGGTATTATTCAAAGTTCTTCGGTCAATGTAGATTTTATGGTTTCGGGCATAATTTGATTACACACACACACACACACACACACATTTTTCTGATTACATTAAAAACTAATTAATAGTTTAACAAGTGTCAGTCTTATCTTTTGTATTAATAATCGAACATTTCTTCTCATTTCCATTCAGCTGAATTATCAAAAGAGAAAGTTTCAATAAAGATGATTCCATTATTTATTCTATATATATAGTTGGTAAGTTGAATGTATATTTTTTATACATCAACAGTTTCTATTACATGTCAATCAAACAATAGTTCAATATCCGTAAATGCGAGTAATCTTGAGGATATCGGAAAATACTAACTGAAGCCAATTTAGGCCAGTCGCCGATCCAGAACTCTGTCAACTGTACCAAACGTAAACGGATTACTATAGAGAGGTTTCACTAGTGATTAGAATCGGGTGATTTTAAAATTAATCAATTTAGAACGAATGTGTGTGTGTGTGTGAGTGTTGGTAAAGTACTAATCTCCAATGTAAAATCGTTTTTCAAATACAGGCTTCCACATATACTATACAACATAGTGTTGTTTAAACGGGCACCAATTTCTAGTTTTCGTTCAAAGTTTAATTAAACCGACAATTCGGACGTGAAACATATGGATTTGAACGATGGTCATACAGTATTATTTGATAAAATGCATTGCCAATATTTAATTAAGCTACAAATTAACATGTAATTAAACATGTAAAAGTAGTAAATATAAACAACAAAAATTTGGGACGATCATTTTCAAAAATGCTTGAAGGTAAAATTGATAGGAATACATTCTAAACGCTACCAAATTATAATTATTTCCTGTATTAATATGATTGCATGGGAAAATAAGAATCTAAGGTAACTGTCCAAGGATAGCGCCATGGTCATTGTTTCAGTGTTAAAAAAAACAATTTCAGTTATATTATATTCTGAAAATAAGGCTTTTGTTTTACTTATATACAAAGGGTCACACCTTTTGTATTCGCATCTTATTCTCTGTTTAAACTTTTCTAAATGGAAATTTATCAAAGTCTCTTTAATAAATTTTCACACAACAAATAGCAAGAGAATTGCTGATATATAAATCCTCTTTGGGAAACAATCGGACTTTTATTAATTTGCATGAATGGTTTACTGTTGTTGTTGTTGTAGTTGTAGTTATTCGTGTATCAACTATGTCTTTCAATTCAATTATTTTCAGGTAGTCGGCTTTCCCTTACAATCTTCCTTATAAAATACAGAACGGAAACAATTGAATGTTGTAACAATATCGTTTAATAATAAAAAAAAAAACAGAATTTGCTATTCAATTTAAAAATTTTCTTTATTTTTAAATAATACAAGAAAGTAGTTTTTAAGCGTTTCATTGATAAAAAAATAAAAAGAATTAGTAATGCCAACAGTATCATGTTGGAGAAATCCATTTAGAAAGTCTGTAAATTACAAGAGTGAAAAGTGCAAGTGTTGAGATAACACTTTGGGTGGAATTTGTACGTTTTAATTTTATTAATCTAATAAGTTTTTTGGAACAAGTTCAATTTTAAATTAACTTTACAAAGATAAAAGTGAAGGAAATTACATTGCCTGCTAATTGGTCTGTTTTCGTTGAACCTGCTGTACCATTGTTGGGTGACAAAAGTAAATATTTAGGTTTCATTGTGGGGAAATTGGCTTGACGCTTTTTTCTATCTACTGTGAAACATCGTCCAAATTGTTGTTGTTGTTGTTAACAAAATAATAAGAATTTTTAATTCTATTTTGATTTAATTTGAATGATTCGGCAATTTGTGTAATAAATTGTTTTAAAAGACCACACCTACCTATATTGTACGGTTTGACAAGCGTGTTCTCAAAATCAAATATTGACATGTTACGTAATTATGAATTAACAGGTGATTGATGCTAAGACATACTTTCAGGAAAAAAAAACCTACTACTCACGATAAAAGCACAAGTGTTGTAAATTTAGCCTAGAATTATCCAAATACCATTTTTTTGTTAATAGTAACCTTTAACAATTATAGTAAGAACTTTAAGCATATCGAAATTGAATTGATTAAAATCAACAAGCGCATTGATCTCAATCGATTAGAAAGTGGTTCATTCACACCCAAAACAAAACAAAAATGTGAATGCAATCTTTTCGATTGAACAAATTAACCAGATTGATTTTAATTATAATTTGAAAACATGATGATTTGAAAGTCTTCAATGATTGTCTATTTTTTGTCTTCATTTCTGTTCTAGATCTAGTTTTGAAATGATGGAGACACAATAATAATATTTGATCGAGTATTGTCTTGGTGTTGTGAACTCTGTGCTCTTTCCAATATAGGAATGCACCAAAAACGTGACTGATTTCGTTATTATATTCTGAAACATTAATAGCAACGAAAATCCAAACTATAATAAACATGGAAACTGAAGAACTCATCAAACTTGTCGATGGTATCTATAAGGTAAGAATATTGTTTATTTTTATAATTCATATAATTATCGACATTTTACTACTATTACTAACATATTTTGTAATATATAGTCAATTTGACAGGTCGATTCATTAGTTAGATGACGTTATACGGTATTGCGAAATAGTAAAAGTTAAAATATGTATAATCGCGGAATAAATGCAAACTGTACATCAGGATTGATGCAAAATGCAAATTTCTATTCTTGCATTACTATAACAGAGGTTAAAGTGGACAAATCCGATAGATAGTTGTAATAATTTCAATGTTACAAATTTATTCCAGCTTCAATGAAACTTGTCTATAATTTTTTGATTATTGAATTATTTTATCTCGAGGACAACAACACCATTATATTTATTGTTGTGTTTTGTTTCTTTAGATAAATGTGTACAAGATTCTGTTTTATTTGTTCTATAAATATAAACTAATAGTGTTATTACGATAGATTTAATTCTATAGATATGACATCTTAATGTTTGATAAAGTGGAATATTTTCGGTATGATCAAATAATTCGATCAATTTCGATGTGATCAACAACATTTATGTTAATATTCCGATTAAATTAGAGATCTCACGTTTCATTTCATTTTAAACATTACAAAATTTAATAATAATTAGCATTTATTATACCACATATGTAGATATTTATAGATTTGAACTTTATAGAATAACTAGGTACTAGAAAGTGTTGAAGGATTCTATAATTTGCAACTATTGACTTTCATTTGTAAAATATCGTATTTTTTTAAGGGTAGAAAGCGTAGTGTAATAAAAAGACTGTTCTGGTGTATACCGGAAAGTCTTTTCCGTACTATTATTTGTTTTATTTATTAATAACGACCACAATAGAAATTATAAAATGTTGCACTATTATTCTTTGTTGCCTGTCAACGTCTATAACACACAGTGGACAAACACAAAATAAACAAATTGTCCATTAATTTAATCTTCAACCATTTAAAACTTTGTCTTGTATGACACGAATTGTATTCGAGAACTAGAGTTAGATGAATTCGTTTTCAAACAAATCCCAATCGGTATTAACTTTATGTTGTTTTTTTTCAAAAAACAAAATACAACAAACATGGTGGTTGATTTAGATGAGACACGTGGCAAATCATTACTGAACCACTAAACTGTAAATTGTAGCTCTGCTAGAATTTCATTTTGTTTAAACGAAAAAGTTTTAACGATAGCGAAATTAGGAAAGTTTCACTGGAAGCATTCAACTATCGTTGTAAATTAATAAAAAAAAACAGCCGACCGCTTTAGAAAGTCTAAAATTGTCTGATTTGAATACAAAAAAGTCACCTATCCATCTTCATTATTTTTATTATCATCTTTATTATTATTATTATTATTAAATCGATCTCGTGAACATTTCTGGTTAATTCAATAATAACTCATTCATCATTTGCAAACGCATCTGTTTTTAATTTTGTGACAAAATAATGGTTTCATCAGTCTTATCACGTTCGGTCATCATTGTTGCTGCCCTGATGATGATGATATTTGTTGTTCCACATTACTTTTACAATTGTTGTAAAATATACACTTTCGCTCGTTGTTGTTGTCATTTGTTTTTTAAATATACAATTCCGGATATCTAATCTTGTTATAAAAGAAAGTGTGAAATATTATTATGACGATATTTAACAGTCTTCAGTACTGTTTATTGTTGTTTTAATATAGGGCGAATTTTTGTTTTTCTATGGCTTCGTTCCGCACTTAATTCAATTAATTGTTGATTATGAAACTTTGCCTTGTGTAATTTTTAACTGTATTAAAGTTAGGAAGACTTCCTATTTTTTTTTTTATTGTATATGGGAGAAAACTTTTATTTTACAGAGTATTAAATCAAGATTTATTTGAAATGTTGGTTGGTTTATTATTTACGCCTTATTTGGATCTGACACACACATGTCGTTTTTTGTTTTTTTTTAATAGTGGATCACCTTGTATCACTATTAAAGTCGATAAAATTCTTCAACAATACTGCGTACTTTGGATTTATTAATTTGTTATTATTATTATTTTTTGTTGTTGTTGAGAAGAATCGTAGACATAAAACGATTAACAACATTGCCCCTATACTGACCCAAATCCGTATTAAAGAGGATAATTTATTGAAACACTATAAATGGAGATTATGCGAATATAAATTTCGTTCAATATTTATCGGAACAACGAATTTGTGTCTTTTTTTTTCTGTTCGTTGCTTTGAGAATGTTCGAATTCATTTTCATATATCATGACTATACGTTTAGATTTCTCTTTCTGTAAGATGTGTGTCAATACGACCACAAATTGTGGTATTCTGCGTTCGTAGGAAGAGGTGTGTTCATTTGACCAACATTATCCACATTTACATTTATCTATAATATTCATATACGGCCTACATTAACACAAATGGAAATAAACATTAGACTACATTTATTTTATTTGCTCTCTAAAATTGAGCGGTTTGCAACCATTCATAATACAATTTGATTTGTACAGTGTTCGGTGTGTGTATTTGAAAAATATATAGATGATTGAACATATTTGAAAAATTTTATTCAATTGGTAAATACAGTTAAGTACGGAGAAGGAACAATAGAAGAGGACCGAAAAAAAAAACGTACAAAAATCGGATAGTTTCCAATTCAATGAATATGTCTATGTTGACATGAATACAGATGGAAAAACATCTAAAAGCCTAGCCTTTAAAATAGCAAAAAAAAACACTAAAAAAAGTATTGTTGAAAAATAACAAAAATGTGGACAGTTATTTGTCGAATTCAGTGAAATAATTACGTGATGTCAATATGGAATATGGAATATAACATTAGAACATTTCATCAACAATCCTATTGTCGACAATTTGATATAATTTTATGTCAATATTGTCTCGGTATTATCTAATAGGATAATAGTAGCTACTTTAGTCTTTTTGTCTGTTTCTACGTAGCTTTGATTTTTGCAAATAAATTCATCAGTTTATCGAAGAATGATGCTACATGCTATGCTCGATCTCAATTTGGATTTACATCTCTGTTGGTTGTTGATTAATTGTAACCGTGATGTAATAATGAAAAGTGAATTGTCAATCAGTGTGATTCAATTTATTAAACAGAAGAAATTAAATTGTACGTTGAGGGTTCATGAATGAAAATCAACGAGAAACATATTACAGTATACATACATTTGTTATCGAGTTTTCCGCATCAATTTAGCTAATACAAGTAAATTTATACACTATCAAGATCATTAAATACCGGTTCAATTATTCGGTAAAGAACAAAAGTCTGCACTACTATGAGGATCAATAAATATGAACGAAAACTTATTTTGGTATCCACCCAACTTGAACAAGTTCTTGTAAAATATTCAAATGAAAAAAAGTCGCAAAAATTATTCAATACTGCTAGAATCAATGAAAAGCTTATAGAATTGAAGTACAAAACCGGGGGAATTTTTAGACTCTACCGTAAACTTATGAACTGGTGACATACAAGGCTCTGTAGTTTAGACATCGAACTACCCTTTTTATTGACGTATTATCATTTAGTCAAAGGCAGAACTAGATATTTTATTCTAATTCACGTTTAAATAAATTATGAAAATAATGACGCAAGTGACAATTGTGCAGTTCTTCATAATTTGCAATTTAAACTCGTCTTTTTTCGAAACATGCGGTTGAAAATGTACAATTTGCCTCTAATCTCTACCGTTAACCACAGTTATTACAGTTATGTTATGTTTCTGTCGAAAATATTAACATATTTTAGTACATTTGACGTGAATAACACACAATAAAGCTAAAATTTGCAAGTTGCATTCATTGAACACTTTCATGGAATTCATGATAACAAATTTATTGCTAATCGCATAAACCATTAAATTTTATGTCTACAACTGGGGAATCAGGTATCGCTTGAGATAGTTTTTTCTAAAAAAATTACCTTCTAAGTGTCGCGATTTTAAAATTTCAGAGTAAAAAATGCTTACTGCTACTTTTCTTCTCTTAACATTAAAGAAATTTGGCGTCATAGTTCTCGCATTCAACACAACCTTTGTTTTCCTGCGTTTCTTTATCACTTATTGGTAACATATGTAGCATGAACCTCTACATGTGACAATCCTGAGTTTAGCGATTGAAGTACCGATAAGTCAGCCAAGTATGCCACTACCAGCAAATGTTTTCGTATACTCTCTCAGAATTTGCAACCACTCTTTTATGGGAGTAGTGAGCTCTTCATTCACCTGCCACAAGAACAACCGCTGCTGTTGCGTGTTTTTTGAAACAGTTTATTATTTTCATAATAAATTATGTAAGAGGCAAAATAATCGACGATGTTATAGAAAAAATTGTACACCAATGAGTCGTGTCAGAAGCTGATTCATTTTATCTACTCTAGCTTTATATTTATTGTAGTGAAGACATAAGATAACTGCCTTGTTTTTATTTTGGCAAGTAGGTGCAAAAAGTAACTTGTTCGTGGTAAGGGTCGAAAATTCGCGGCTACCAATTTGGGAATATATAGATTTTTTTAACGTACCAGCAATGGTTACATTCCAAGAAAGAAGAAGTTTTTCCAATTGCAAAATAATAAAGAAGTTATCTATACCAATGTTTTTTCTAGAGTGTTTATAGCTTGCAGCAAGTTAGTTTTGCGTCCATTATCATATCCAATTTTTCTAGTACAAAAGACACCACTTTTGGCATCATCTGGTAACATCTTTTGTCGCTCTGGTTCTGGACATAAGGGTTAGTTGTTTATGTAATAGTTCTTCCGATATGGCATGACTAACTACTCGCAAGACTTTCTAATCTCATAGTGTCCTTTAAGATAACAAAAAGCGTATCAACTATTTGGAACCAGACAAGTAATTTCAGCATCTTCTAAGAATTTGAACGAGTTTGATAAATTTGTACATTCAGCTTGTAGACAGAAATACAGCATGAACATTTTTACTATAAGCATTAAATGAATAACAAAAATTTGATAATGATCTTCCGCTTAAAAAAAACTGTGATGATGAGAAGAATGTAGAGAAAGGAAGAACAAACATTGAGTTCGAGTTGAACATTTGATCTGGAATATCACTAGTAATTTATCTTTTCTGTTGGTTAATTAATTTTACTTTCAATCTTTTAAATTTTTGTTTACCACGAGTGAAGAATGTTTAATGAAGCTGGCCATAATTTGAATATTTTCTGACACATTTGTCAGTTCAAATTTAACTGATGGAAAGGTAAACGAAACGGAACAGGATAATCGGCCATAATCGAGAGTTAGCTTTCTTGAACAAAGAAAAAATAATCCGCATATTTGATTTACTTCAAAATTTGATAAATTAAATTAATTGAAACAATAACAAATTGTTGATGTATGCAGTTAACCTTTTTAATAAATCGCTTACCATAAGCAATATAAAACTATTAATTGACAAACGAGAATAGATCAAACCTTTTACTTTGTACTAATTCAATATTAACAAATATTTGAAAGGAGACATAAATAAATTGATAATGAAACGACTGTATTTCTATTTAAGATGTAAAAATTCCTTTATACACAAGTATTACGAAATTTAACAAAGATATAATTAAAGGCAAAAATCCTTGACGATGTAATTTCATTTGAAATTGTTCCGTTCTGGACGTTTTATTAATTCTAAATCACAGACGAGTGAATCAAAACGTATATTACGATAATTTGTAATTTTCACTTATTGTGCTTTTAATGAAATTCCACAATTTAAATGGAAGAATTCAAAAGATAAACATGCAAGAGGATTTACTAATTTTAAAATAGCATTTTAGTCATTAACAATATAATTAAAGATTTATCGTTGAAAGATTTAATTAGTAATGGAAGTTGTTGGAATAACGAAACCTTGACTTCTAGCTATAATAAGGTAAACGCTTCGATGATCTTTTTATAAAATTAATTTAATTTTTCAGAATTCGTTAAAATAATTCTAAAAATAACTATCATAGTTGTTACATAATTTAAATTGAAAAAAACAAAAACTGGAAATTATAACGGAAATTCGGATAGTTAACGGGGACTGGCTTAGTTTTTTCTCGTTTCTTTTTTCCCTCCGATCGGATTGCTGCTTTCGAGATATTTGTACAATTGAACAAATTCTTGTTAATTGTTATTGTTGATTAAAATCTAAATAATACGTATATCTGTTGAAGATTTCATCTGAACCGGAAGCCTTATATTGAACGTTTTTTATATATATTTGCCGGCTGTATAAAAGTATGATATAATGTGTAAAACTGAAGCGGAAGTTAAGATACGGCTTGTTTATTGTGATAATAATGCTAGGTTAATTATCATTTAAACAATTTCATTACTATCATTATGGTCATAAGACTTGGACACATTATTGTAATTTTAATAATACAAAATTGCCATAAGTGAAACAGCGTTACATAACATTTTAATAACTAGTTATAGGTGTTTTCCGCAATTGTTCCAAACAAAAGCTCATTCATATGTTGTTGTTTTTTTTTTGAAATATCAATTAGCAGCACATATGTTTAAACTGAAACAGATGTAATTGAATGGGAACTTTTTCCCGACAAGGGTGTTATTGCTGTAACACCAATTTCCATAAAATTATTTTAATTTGTACATGAATTATTGATGCAATTATCCAAAAAAAAAAAAAAATGGAAACGATGATAATTAACAATAATAAATAATTAATAATTGAAAAATATTTTCATTGAATTATTATTGCACAACTTATCGAGGTTGATAGGTCATTGCAATCTACCAACTTGTTTCCTAGATGGTTTGTGATCACTTAACTTTCTTCTACAACAGATTGCTCAAGTTTTAATTTCGCAAGGTGGATAATGGTTTTCCATCACTACTTTTTGTGTACTTTTTTGTATATTATATACAATACATAGATGTGAAATGTTTTATATTATAGAAATTTTCAATAATGCGATTTGTAAATTAGTTTATGTAATATTTACTTTTGTCGAATTTACGGATTGTAAACCTTGTAAATTGGAAAATATCACGTATGAAATTGTGTCAGATCACACATATTTTGTATAAAGAAAAATTACACGTATTGATTAATACTACTATGGTGTAAAATAAGAGAGTTATATAATCATAAAGTGAATGTTCTTTTGAACTTTTCTTTAACCACATTTTTGAACGAGAGAGGAATGCAGAATTTTTTTTGTTGTTCTCAGTTATTTGCATTCACAAACATTTCTCGCTTTTCGTTTGAATGATATTACTAGAACTTTAAGAATTTATATAAAAGTTGAAATTCATTAGTAACCCCCTGTCTGTATTCAACATTAAATTCTATAAAGTGAAAGGCTTGATCGATCGTACAATAGCTATTGTCTTTATAAAAATAGAAAACACAAAAAAAAACGCTATTCTATAAATAGGGATAGGGATAGGTTTGATAAACGCTAATATTATTCAAGAAAAAAAAAACACCATTCGATTCTGCATTAATAATAAGATCTATGAATTAAGTGTCGTAACTTCCGCAATTTATTTTATTTTCACTAGAGAGATGTCAGAGATCGCTTAATCTCCCATAGGCCAATTCACTAAAACTTTTTTTACCCGTTTAGGCAACCAAGAATACTATACGATTATGTTAAATTTCCAACTTTAACTGGAACAGCAAAGTTACAAATTCCACTCTTGACAGAGATTGTTATAAAACAACCCCACCGACATATTTCACATATATGTAAATGAGGGTGATAGTATTTTTTTTTTTTTATCGAACACGAACCAAATTGCTTTCGGATTTACCTTATCTATGATCGTAACGAATGTGGAATTTTTCGTTTGATTTTCACTAAATCTGTCACACTTTACAATGATGAACTTGTATGATAACCCATTTCATAAGTTTCCAATTTGATCTAGATTATGCATCATATTTTTTTTTCATCACAAACAATTCTTTACAAATGATGATTTGGATACAATCAAAGTGTCGATGATAAAGATCGAGATTGACATCCGAACAGAATTCCTCTGACAGTTTTATAAACCTTTAGTATTTCTTATTTTACTTCTTCTACTACTGGTCAGTTATATTAAGAAAGGTAGCCCACAACAGTTTATTGTTGTGATGACAGTGATGGATTTTCGCTTTATTGCTAGTGTCATCATTTATCAGGTCTGATATTTCAACTGGTCCCAGTAGCAATCTTGGTCAGTGTAAAGTCGACAGTATTCCAAGCAATCTACAATTGGATCATCAGTAGAGTTATTTTAAATTATTTTCTTTTTGTAAAACTAGAATGGAAGAATAATTCATGGTATGGTTACTATTACAAAAAAATGTATTCAAAAATACCTACAGAATGTTTCGATTTTAGATGATTTGTTCACATTATAATGTGGAGTTATATGGATGAGTGCCAATAAATCTGGATTCTGTGTATTAGCATCGTATCCATAATAACATGCATACATAGGCAATATTATCAAACTCTATCCAGTGGCCTTTATTTATTGTTAAATCTATATTGCCCTTATTCATGAAATCATAACAATTTAGCGAATAAGTTTGCTTTCGAGTGGAAGTGCCTCTATAAGTCGTTTGCCAAAAGGGAAAATTGATATTAATTTTTAAAAATTATACGGAGAATATAACAATTCACCTATTGAGAGATAAACTAACAATAAGTTCATTGTCATTCTACAGGTTTATCTATTACAATGTGGCATTAAACATGGAGTGTACTGAGGTCGGTAGATCCCCTATTATTAAATTTATATGTGTTTGAATTCTCATTAGAGAGAAAAACTCGAAAATTAAAAATATGTTTACTCCATTATTGTTTGAGATGTGCCGGCATAAACCAATCGTAATAATTACTTTAGTTTTTTGTCAAAGCCTATGACACTTCGAAGACGAACAATTCCTAATTTTCACATTAAGTTGTTTAAATATTGTTTTCTAAATTCCTATGACACTTTACTTGTTTCTTTCACAAATAAGGGAATCATCATCAAGGTATAATTGGCCTGAAAAAATAGATTTCAAGTTCAAAGCTAAAAGAGCGCTTTCAAATAGTAGAACGCCCCTCGACTGGGCCCAATTTCACGCCCATCCTTTATTAACATTTAAATGAAAAAAAAACTCGCTTGTCATGCTTTAGGTCCATCTCATACCATGAGATATACCACGATAGAATTAACTGCGTTTGTTGTGAATCGACTAGTAAATCATAAATTGAAGTAATAGCAACTACAAACGTAATTTTAGAGTTGTGTTTATTAGACTTGAACATGTTTTCATAATAAAGTGGTCGACACGGGTTTTTTGGCCGTTATTCTCAAATCTAGTTTGCAAAATTGTCATTACCGATGTTGCCACCACAGAAATTTGCATTTATCCCAACACTTTTGACGTGTTATTAAATTGCACGTGGTGCTGCAAAGTATAATTTTAAATATTTATGAGAATGTTCATCGCATCGTTTGAATGAAGAAAAATGCATAAATATATCTTAAAGAGGTCTGAAATGGAAACAATTTCAAATGGAATTATGGTAATGTTTATCAAATTATTCAAAATAAAAATTTAAAAGTGATTGAAAAATTGATTTTAATTACAAATCTACTCAAAGACGTCCGCCTTTTCTATGTTTTCATTACATTTTGAGTGAATTGGCCAATTTATAAGGATTTACATGGGGGAGAGGGCTCCTACGGCTATAAACTATTCTTTTTTATTGAGGGTGAGAGCGGCGTCAGGACGCAATAATGTCGACATGTTGTCTACCAACTTTTAACTAGTTAAAATACAGTAAAAGTTTCCACCAAACAATATTGATGTCTGTTGCAATAATATATAAGAGAGCATTCAAAAACTACATATAGTCGATTTTAATGAGTTTTATTTTCCCCATTTTGTAATATCATAAAGGAAAGCTAATATCAATCTAATACAACCTATTTTGTTGCAGAACATCCTGGATAAATTTAATCCGGGAGCCAGACAGATGATCAACGCTGGAAAAGCTTACCTGAAGGCCCTCCACGGTAAGATAATAGAAATATCTTTGTTAGTCTTCTTTATAACTTACCATAACTTTAGAAATTTGATGAATAAAATTCATATTATCTGAACTTATTGACATCGGTGACTAACTGAATTGGTTTGGTTGAATTGAAAGCCGTCTGTGAAAAGATGGATTTGCTTGATAGGTTGAAGAGTGTCTTAAGGACCAACATCAAAAGTGGAGAACTCGCACTTGAATGAGACCTTTCTCTACTTGTGAAAAGTCCATTTAGGCAATTTTTCCAACTTGCTTTAAGATAAATTGTACGTTTGCAGTTTCTAAACGACGAAGATATACTTCACGTTGATTGCCTCCATTTTAAAAGACAGTTTCTCTGCAATTTTTATCATGTAATCGTAGATAAAATAGCTTATGATGATCAATTCTAGTCGCGTCTTTTGTAACAAAATCATTCGTATTCTTCTGACAGTTTTCAATCTGTACCAAGTTAATTCGATTCTATACAATGTCTAGAGTATTATAATAGCGTCTCGTGAACTTAACAAATGACAAAATAGTGAATAAAGCCAGCTTTAGTCAGTCAACTGATCTACAGCATCCATCCATATAAATAGATGTGTGGCGTAAAAAAGGACTTTAAAAATTTATCTGAATATATACCACGGACGTGTAGTGAATGCCGGCAACTTGCACCAAAAGCCTTTTAGAATAACTTACATTCAAATTCTATGTACAATAAGACAGGGAGATGTTTTAAAAAATTTACAAAACTGGTTCAAGTGTACAAATAAAACTGATGTTGATACACTGTTTGGAATAATTTCTTCCGGAGGGAACAATTGTGTTGACGACACAAATCATAAATTATTTGTATCTCTGTTTCTCAGAGACCCATACAAAATTAATACTTTTCGTTATATTACATGTTGTGAGAGTGAAAAATATCACTAGGCAATTTGCACCTTTTAATTCAAACCTTCGTCGACATATAAATGAGTTCATTACAGAATGTCACGTAAGCAATAACGCAGGTGTAATTCATGCGAGAAAGTGATGATAAATTGCAACGCTTCACAGTTGCTACGATCGATCACTATCACTATCTGCACACACCATCTTCATTACTTTATTTCTAATATTGTTGGTTGAGAAGATTTTGTCTTGTCGTGTTCCTCCATTAATAGAATAATTTGTAATTTGTAAATATTTTCAATAAGTTTAATAGCAACAATATTTGTCCAATGTTATCAAAGGTTTACTATAATGTTGGTAAAAGCTCCCTGAATGGCCGTTATAGTTCCAATATTTCCACTATAACAGTAATATAATACAACATTTCATATGTTTATAATGCAATAAGGAGATTATTAAGCCATCATTTGAACAGTGTTGGTACCTGTGATAATCTCTGGAAATATTTTGCTATAACTGAAAGTAGTCGTTATGTAATTTTATACGTTATAAACAAGAATCGCCCCTACAGAAACTGCCGACTGTTTCCTAATAGTAATAAACATCCGACTATAATGGTTCTCGTAACGGATAAAACAACGATAATTTTAAATTATCACACATTTCTATGTTGTAAAATTACACTTTTAATATTTGTAATTATTAATATTGAGATGATATTTGATATATTTAAACTTATTGTACGGTTGGATAGTTGATATGAAGTCACAAGATAGTGTCGTTCCTGCACATTCGTCATTTTGAAGGCATCGCTATCGTCGTTTTGCAGCACTTACACTTTCGGTCGATGTAATTTATTGTCGCCTATAGAAGAATTTTTCTATAAATTCCATAGAATTATTTAATTTTATTTATATTTTCCGAAAATTGTTACTATTAAAGCTAATATGCAGATAATTTCATGTGTATATAGCACTAACAATTTATTTGAAATTCTATTCTCTTTATGAACAATACCAAGCTGGAGTGCGAAATTTCATTTGAAACCCTTTACGAGTACTTAGTGTCGCATCATGTTGTCGGAATATCTCTGAATCTAACTGACGAAACCGCAAACGAGATGCTAAAAATGTAAAATGTCACAAGAGAAAGCGTATCATCTTAGAAAATGCCGTTTTGTGACCAAAATTTCTGAAATAAATACGTAAACTGAGAACGACTAAACGTATGAGAACCTGTTAGTTGCACTATATTTGTACAGTTACACTTGGAGATTTCCCAATTGCCTTCAATGTACAATTTGTAATTTTAGATAATTGTTGAATTTCTCTTTGTAGTTACACGCACATCAACTGAGTCAGTAGACTGAGGCTTTTTATTTTCAAACATTTCTTCCTCTTTATTAATTAAAATGTATTGACTGTATGATCATTAAACAAACAAGAAATGTTCTTATTAACTCCCTGGTTAAACATCGATACAAGGAAGATATATACAAATTGCTAAAATACAACAAACTTTGTATATTGTCTGCATCAGATAACTAAAGTTCACAAAACGACTAATATAAAGAACTTTAATTTCACTTACAGAAGTTGGTTGTATTGAATTTTACCTTCAAGTTAAAATTTCAAAGACAGAAATAACGACCAAATCTCTTTTCCTCATTTTGACAAAACAAAGAGATGTTTTTGTAAAAGGATCATTTATGAGAAATACGGTTTTGCTATATTGCGGTAAATGTTAATTAGAGAACCGACTTTTGATTACAAAATTTCGCGAAAACGTTAGAATATGAGGAGTAGCACATATTTTCGCTTTGGAAAAACCTCTTGTCAAGATTAACATTTCAATAAAGGTCAGACACAATACGCATCAACCTTATCCTTCAACATAGTTATAAAAATGGAAAGAGAACACCGAGATAGAATCTATGCCGTTTTGTTAAAACGGAGATCATCATTCAACGCGACGTTATAGTCAAAAGCTCCAAAATTTACGAAGTGCAATTACGCTTCCTTAGATCAGCAACAGCACATCTGAAATTCTTCCCGTTTGACGATAAATAACCGTCAGACATTATAAGATAGGGAGCGTTCTATTTTTGACCCGGGGTCCGGCATACAGTGCTCGCTGCCGATTAGACAATCATTTGACTGATGGATTTAATCTCAGCACAGCAAGTAAACAAAATGGATGCGTTCAGAGTGCGTAAGGGCGGAATCTTAAATAGTCGGTCTTCTTCACTGAAGTTTGATTTCTTTCAGTAAATGTGTATCTTGTTTAATATAATAGAAACTACAAAAAGTACTGAATTGACGCAGACTTTAACACTATCGACAAGACCTATTATTTCTAGTGGTTACACAGTATAACGTGGTGTTGTGAATGCAGTGGTGGCAGCACTCAAACTTTACAGTGTCGTGTCAGAGTAATGCACTAGACTATAAAATTGAGATAAATTGAGATGATGCGATATAGTGCAGACTAACAAAAACAACAAAATTTCATTGTCTCTTACAACTTTATTATATGAGAAACAAGACTCAACTACCATAAAATTCGTCTTATCGATACTTACGGTTCAGTTTTTTATATAAAAAATTTGTTATTTCTTATTACAGATGTAAGCAAAATTGTGATAATGTAAAGAATGTAATTAATGTTCCCTTTAAATTTGCTTGTTTCTTAGATTTTTCCGGAACGGATGGGATGGCTGTGTTAACGGCTTGAACAAATGAATGGGTGTTTCTGTGCTGTAATGAACACTGTATATACTAAATACCAGGCTAGCCATTGTCCTAACAGGGTCATTATCCTATACAACTGTCGTTGTGAATTGTGCCAGTACGACACATAATCCTGTTGAGTCTTTTTGATTTTATTTATGATCTCTTATTATGAATTTTATCGTTTAATATTTTCATGTTAGTTGCATATAGAATGGGATTATTCTTTTGTTAGTATTAAGCCGAAATTCTAACACCATTGTCCAAAATGGCAATTTACTTAATGTTTCATTTAAAATAATATGTACGGAAATTAACGTGAAAATAGATTAGGTCTTTGTGTTGTCTCGTTATCAGTAATTATTATTCTACTGTTTGACATAATGAAGATATAAATATGAGAGGTGTATTATTAGTATACTGTCCGTGTAATATTATTTAGATTCCCTATGAGACTCTTACATCGTCAAGATGATTTTAATTGCTTTAATCTAAGCATGATGCGACCGCTGTAGGGTTTAATAATACACTGACTAACAACGGCAGAGAATAAATAATCATTTTCAACTGAAGTTGAAAGGTAGATTTACTATATAAAAGAAGTCGAGAGTTTTCATTTACCCTTCTATTCATTTAAAATTTTCACGTCTCTCTAAACGATCTTAAAGTTTTGATAATAATCGTAGCCTATATAAATTAAGAAAATGGTAACTACTGTCTGCCAAGAGTCATCATTGAACCCATCAATGGGGCAATAGTCTAAGGCAATTTGGCACCATCGTTGTGTTCTAATGAGAAACTGGATCAGACGTTGGCAGTCAAGCCAACTAAATACATTCTCTTCTTATTCCACTGTTAATTCAGTAATTCTAACGCTTAGAACTGTAGATGACAGTTGTTTCAGACTGTCGCCGTTCGTGTCTCTATTGTCGTTTCACCACTATTAAAACCAACCACCCCACTATTTAATTACCAGTCAGGATATTTTACAGTAAGGGTTGCCCTTATCTTGCTGAAAAACTCATTGAGGATTATTGGTTTTCAGTCACTTTTAATTAGCTACTACTACTATAGAGGTAGTCATTAATTGATTTTTAATTAAAACATCAATACATAATTTCTGAAATCACATAAAAGTTATGGATGGATTTACATTTTAAATTGGAATAATTTGGTTTTTTATTGGTTTGTAATAAACGACCGATGAGATTAATCGTGATTTATTTATTTTCTAGGTGCTGCTGCAGCGTCCCGTTTATACGTGGATGCAATCAGTAAGTTGGCTCGCCAAGCTCAACAAGGTACCTGGGGTGGATCTTCTGATATAGGTGAGTAAAACTAATTTACTGTAAACATTATCGATTTTATACTAGATGCACGTAAGACAAGAAGGCTTCCATCTTGATAAAATTAGACTTAAATAAGTAAAACATCACATTTCTACGACTACGATCTTGATTTACAGTTTCACCGGATTACTTGTTCACGTATAAAGACAAAAATGAAACTCAATATCAGGATGAATCTTTGTTTAGAATTGCGCTAGCAAGCGCCATTTGTATTTGTTCAGTAAATTAAGATTACCTTTGGTGAAAGTCCGGAAAAGATGCACTCATGGTTAGCATAGTAATTTATTTCAATTAAACTATATTGGTAATGATCTCTACTTTTACTACGCATCTTAAAAAGTTTCTTGAAAACCGGCAATAGCTTTCAATGTTGAAAATTTCGAAGTTTCCGCCTCGAATGTTTATCGGAAGAAGGAAGTGCAGCTGGTGAATTCGTATCAAAACACTTTATAGAATTTATTGGAAATGACATTTTTATCAAATTTATCTTCCTATATTGCCATTTAAGTATAAAATTTCCACTGAATCAATAAAAACATTTAAGTAAATAATTTTGTTAACTAAATTTCCAGACAGAAGTAGTTTCATTTAAAAAATAAATGTACGTGAACATATTATCATATATTAAAACCAATTCTTATGACGCTATATCACACTGTTTATGGGCTCAGAAGAAAAGGTCGTGTCGTTTCATCTACGTAAGCTTTTAATACCAGGCTTAGGACATTTCCAGACCATTTATAAACGTTACCGAATACATTCCAGGAAACAATGGAAGCACATTTTTTGAGGTTTTACCACTCGACTACATTTCGGTTGCAGTGAAATAGATAACTCGTATATGAGGCTGTTTGAATTTTTCCTCTTACATTTCTGACATTATTAGACATTTTCAGAAAAAAAAAATTGAACTGGCAAAACACAGGAAGAGAGTCTTTGTGTAATCTTTTCCGGAAAATGAAAGTAATTTTCTACAAATCTGGTTGGAATTTTGATTTAGTCCTGTTGCCTTAAAAGCAGCAATTTAAATATTTTAATAGAGTTGGGAGGGTCACAGTATGCTGGAAGAAAAAAGAGATGATTATGTGGATTTTTTAACCTTCAAGATACTTAAATTTTTGTCAATACTTCACTCTGAAATTCTCTACAAAGTTATGGAAATTGCAGTTTTAATTACAATTTTCCGCTTTCTTGCTGGAAATCTCGACTCAGTGTTTGAAATAAATATGGTGGTGTACCTACAATATTATTTATGATAGCGAACAAAACAATTCATTTTGATTCAAATAATTGCAACAAAGGTCACTGGGGAACAGTATACGTACCAACAGAAATTATATCTTCGCTATCCTCTTAGAATGGAGCCTTACAATTCGATTTTTGTTGTTCATTTTGTTTTATTACTTCCTCCCCCATTCATTTTAAGATAGAATTGCATTTGCGGAACGGTGCATTAATTCAATTCTCACTATACGACTAACAGAAGCAAGAAATATTCGTGTCGATTCATTTCAGGTGAATTGGTGTGGAGCTGTTGAGTTTGTTCATGAACTTACTCACTATCTAAGCTAATCTAATAATCAGGGTGCGTTTATCTAACCAGTTCGGCTATATAAGCGCACAAGCATTAACCCCTTCCCTCAACTTATTGTAAACATGCTGTCATCTTCCCACTTAACAAACACCCCCTAGCATCTAGTTATTATGAAACATCTAGCACTACAATATCGCTGTTATGTTGACAGAATCAAAGAAATAAGTCTTTTAATATGCTGGATAATAAAGAAATTTGAGGAATTGTCGTTTTTATAAAAGTATATAATTTAACTTTTGTCGCGTTGAAAACTAGGAGGCAGCTGATGTTGGCATTTTCACCCTCTCAATGACGTATAGGTGTAAAGCTACTTGCCAATTCATCAATGTTATTAAGTTTCCAGTTCTAGCATGAGATTGATGGCCCGTAAACAAAAATTCGTTTTACTAAGGTGTTTTTTTCCTTGTTTATGGAATAAAATTATACTTGCCATGCTGATAACATTTTCATTTTGCTTAAAGCAACTTTATAGATTTTCTATAGATTGAATTTTCCGTAAAGATAAATTTGTGACAGAATTAATAAGCCGATATATTGTAAGTAAGCAAACCTTTTTTCTTCACATATTGAACTCATTTTAGTAAAATGTATTCTGTTGTATCCAAATAAAGATTCAAAACTGTTTAGAAATTTCCAACTTTATCGCTTTAAGTCGATCCAATTCAAATAGAATAAAGTGGCAAACTCAGATTGTTTTTCTTTTTTGTTTACGTCTCCGTGATTTATTAGAATGGAAACAAAACTTACAACAACAACATTGTCAATAATAAAAACAGATGGACCGAAATACTGCAATTATTGTTGTATCAACTTGAATTATTATATCGTCATTCATTTATCGTAATAGTGTTAGTTAGAAAAGAATGCCGTCAATTCTATTTACCCTTCGGCTGTATATTGGGAATCTTATCTTTGTAGTCAAGGCACGATTCTGGTAAGAGAGCACCAGTAAAGCTTAACAAAACAAAACGGCGATTCAAGAGAAAGCTTCTTCGCTTACAAAGTGTGTGCAATGGTGGCGAACTGACGCGATCAAATCACTAAAGGAAAAGCGTCGTGTCTTTAAGATATAAAACACACGCACATAACTTAAATGTTTAAGATATATTAGTGACATTAAATTGTCTTTAGTAGTTGCCTGATGCGAACACAGAAATGTTCTTCAATAAAGCACTACTTTTAGTGAAAATTGTGTCTTTTCTCGCTGTAACAGCTTTCAACGATCGATTTTGTTAGATTTGAAAGCTCGATATGGTTGCATGTTAAAATATGGAGATGGAGTAAAATGCAAATCTAGCCCGGTTACCAGAGAAAAGTTACGAATTCATGTGCATCAAGAGAGAACTTTAAGTTGCAACAATTCAAATAAAGCATCGTTTAAAATTCTAACAGTAGTTCAGTGTTGGTAAATTGGGATATTGGAAATGTGTTAAAATTTTCTTATCGATATCAAATTATTGCCGCCTCAATTTGTTCGACAGTTGCTGAATTTGAAGCTACTCTTGAGTAAGAATAGGCCAATAATCTACCCAGACAATACGTTGAATTATAGCTACTTTAACGTTTCATGTAGCTAATAGCTTGATATTGTAGAAATGATGAACAATCGTAGCTAGAAATGAAAAAGACTTATTTTTTTGTTTGTTTAAGACACGAGACGATAAGCAACTATTTCATTTTCTGAGAAAGACTGGATTCTATTTTAGGCTGATGCAGGAATTCCTATATCCCGGATTTACTGTTTAATTGTAAACATTGAAATAAAGAATGTTGTGCGTTCCTGCTCCTCCCCCAAGGAAAAAATTTTGGATGCGTCACTGAGAGGATGATAACAACAATCTGAGTTGGATATGTAATTAAAGCTGCAGATTCCTGGAGCGTGATTTGTGCACAGTTAAACTGTGTGCGTGACAGTTTTAAGTACAAGGTGGATAACTCACCAGTAATGAAACAAGCTATTATAAAGTATTCACTTATTACTATCCTTATCATACTCAATGTTATTATGAAAGACTACAAGTTGTGCGTTCATTTGATTATATGTTAGAGATGAAGATAACATCCTTACTTTTCACGGTTACAACGTTACGATAAGCTAAGTAGGTCAATTTGAATGGATAAAGCTATTACCTCTATAACCCCTGGTTATAACACATATCCCAATAATAATCCTGTAGATGCCAATTTAGTAACGCCCCTTTCGTTTACCAATATAGGATGTACGGGGATATCTAATCCAAGTCAGTTTGCATATATCATACCGCAATTTTCATCTAAAACATTAAGGCAAAACTACCAATATGTTATAGAAAATATTATGACTTTAAATAGTTTATAATGTCTATTCATAACTTTCCCTCTGACGAGATCCTTTTCTGAATAATTGTTACGACAAGTTCACGTAAGCATGATAATTACATAGTTCCACTTACGATATTACAGTCTTGTTTCAGTTGCATCTCTGTAAATAATTCAATTGGGATCAAGGATCAGTCGACTCTTTGGGGCTACTGACTAGAAAGTGGATATGGTTGAAAGTAACTTTCTGATTAAACGGCTACTGTGTTATAAGTAAATCGCAATGCAATCGAATCACATCCGATATTCCATTAAATGTTACTATTTGAACAAGGAAATTCGACTGGGTGTAAATAAACGTTTTACCAAACAACAATTCCGGTTTTTAGTATTAAAACGAGATAGTTGCGGTTTGGGAAATCGTTGATCGAATAGAGAACGGTATATTATCTTGTGAAATCAAATGGGACAGAAATAGAGAGATACAATATTTGCATCAGAGTACGCTCACGTGTTTTTTTTTTGTTTTGTTTCTTGCCCCACTATGCAAATCAAGAGTGGATCTCAAAAGGATATATTTATTAGTTGGATAGATGAAACTACCCTTTTATATATCTAATGTTTATGAAAAAAATGACAAATATTTGGCATAAATGTAGTAGCAAAAAATAATTTTATTTGTTTATATGAAGAGCAAAAAATGAAACGTATTTGTGTCAAATTTATATGGATATAAAGATAAATCTCGAATCCACAAAAGTTTTTACTTTCTCAAAAGAGACGCTTAATTTTTCTTTTACTATAAATAAAATTCCCAACATGCACAACATGTTTACATTTCTACATCAAATACAACAAACGGTGTTTGCGTATATGGTGGTTGCCAGACAGAAATATAACATAAATCCCTGGATTTTTCAAATCCCACCGGTGCTATACAGAGAGTTATATTACAAATCACAACTAAAAACAGAAAAGACTGTTGTGATCAAAAGCTTTTGATCCTTTTTAGATAAATTCTATGATTAATATTTTTTAATACACTGGTGAGATTGCAAACTGGGAATTTTGTTTGTTGTTCATCTCACACGTGCTTTCTATGTTTCGTGAGTTGTGTAGTAACACACCTATTTCTCTCACTTTATAAGGGTGGCATATCTATATCTATACAATAACTACAATTCTTGCCACAGCAAATGACATCCTAGTAAAGATGTATTTTTATCAAAAGATAACTTTAATGGATTTTCGTTCATGACTAGAATAAGAATAAACTGTTTTTATATAGAACAGTGTAATGGAAGATAAAATTGGATTTAACAGGCTATTTTATTGCTTTAATTTTACATCATTAAATTTCCTTTACAAAATCAAATTACACATTACACTGGCAACTAGAAAGTGTATCAAATCATAAGTAATATTAAATGAAAACTTTTTTTCCCTTATTTCAGGTGCTGCTTTAATGAAGATTGTTGAAGTATACAAAGAGATTCAAGATCAACAAATGAATATTGTAAGTAATTACTTTCTTCCTTTTGTCGCGTCCTGATGATATCATTACTCGACAATGAAAATTAAATTGAAAATATCTTTCCGTACGGTTTGCTAGTAAATTTTCACCGAGAGGAGAATATATGCAATTTGTAGAAAAACTACATTCTTGTACACTAGTCGTTTTTAAGATTTTTCAGTCAATTTTTAACTGACGTAGATATTTTAACTAGTGCGGTCTATTGTGTGAACACTGTTAAGTAAAATTAAAATAAAGGAAGTGGTGAGAATAATTAATTCAGTAGATAATTGTATTACTGGTTTAGGGGTGCAAAGGGTCCTCTCTTTCGTAACGACCATTCCAAATAAAGCCGCAAATAAAATTACAGTAAAACCAACGCGCTTTGAAACCTTTACAAAAACACTCATAATTTGTATTTGCCAACCCCTATTGCTACAATTCGAATTTTTGTAACAGTCGGTTTCTCGTTTAGAACGGAAAAAATAAATCGGTCACTAGAGGTATTTTATGGAAAACTTTTTCAACATATGTTTGAAAAACCTCACCATCTGAATGTTTGGTCTATATATTTTTTTTTTCATCCACAAAAAGAATATCAATAATGGAATTGTTGGAAGACCCTTGAAAATCTGTATAAAAATCTGATGAATATTTACATATTATTAAAATGTTAATTGATATTTGCAATGAACCCCCATTTAATTACTGATTTACTGTATAATTTTCAGCTGAAGGCATTCTACGTTGATTTATTAGTGCCGCTAGAGACCAACTTGGAAAAGGATACCAAAGTTGTACAGGTATTTAAATACTTACTTAAATAACGAACCAGCCACCCAGCACTATTACCGAATTCGAATGAGTTTCGGTACAAGTTCTGCAGACGTGGCTATGTTAACTTAAACTAGTTGAGAAACTAAGTGAGAATGTTTATCAGTCTGAACAGAAACGCTTCCTACAACAACATAAACAACGGTCTGAGACGTATAGTAAGGCAGCTGCTATGATGAAAAAACAGCGTAAAAAATCTAGAGCTTCCTCTAAAACAGGCCTGGCTATGGATAAGGAATTGAAGGTAAAGTTTTTGTTGTTAGATAGAAATCCTTGTTTGATTGTCTCCATTTTTTTTCTGTAGAACATGCAAGTTCTTGAAGAAGAGAAAACTAAACTGGACTCTTTCTGTGAACAAAGTCTTAAAAATGTAAGTTTTAATCTATGATTGTTAACGGTTTGAATTTACTGTATCTTATGTTATTTCAGGCAATGACCCAAGAACGGAGACGTTATGGATTTGTCCTAGAACGACAATGTTCGTTAGCTAAACACTATTTGTCTTATCATAGTCAAGGATTGGCTGCTTATCAACAAAACATCGACAAATGGTCAGATGTAGCAAAAACACGTGAATATCTACCCGAATCAGTGGAGAACATTTTCACCAATAGATTAAGAGTTAGTTATTTTAATTCGAAAATACACAAACCAACAGTTCTCTTATTTTATTTTATTGTAGCAAATTTCTGTTTGGCAAGACGACGACTTATATTCAAATCCCCGCAGTCCCAATTTCGAAGATGATCGTATGAGCATTAATTCCCAATTACGGAAAACTAAAAGTATGGATGCTTCCTGTTTAGATATTCGTTCAATTGGTGATGTTGGCTCACCAGTTACAACGTTATCTCGAGCCAAGTCCGAGTACAATTTGAATTCATCGACACATTCACTTGCTCAAGGTATGTATTTATTTCTAATACATTCACTTTTCTATTATAAAAATGTTTCTAAAGATGGTCCTACACCTACACGTCGACCAAAATCAATGGCTGTGCCACCACCACCACAATGGGACACTCAACTAGCCCGTGCTCTTTATGCTTATTTATCAAGTGGTGAGAATCAACTCAGTTTTCTTGAAGGGGATCTTATAGCACTGATAGGTGAACGAAATAAGGGTTGGCAATTCGGTGAGAATTTGCGAACACAATGCAGCGGATGGTTCCCATTAGCATATACAGAGCTTCTGGATGATTCTACTGCGTAAGTACATTTCCGATTTCAAATTCACTTTGCATAAAATTAGTCTTGGAATGTTGTTTCTTAAAGTATATATATATATATATAGTACAATTAAAGTTTGTCATTGTACTGTCAAATGGAGAGGTAAAGAAAAAGTAGAATTACAAACAATCCGAAAGTCGAACGGGATATTACAGTTCTACATCGAGTGAAATAGTTTAATCTCATCTCTTGAGAACGTTAAGTAAATTCATTTAACGTTGTAAGAGATACAGAGAATTAAAAATAACTTTGAAGTCTGGAGGTTACTGGATATAAGAAGTACTACACTGTGATTGAATTTCTTTTAAATCGTATTTTGCATCAGCAGAATTGTTTACCGTCGGGAAAATGCTAGACGTTACTTCTTTGCTACATAACAGCACTTTATCCAACTTCTCAGTCGAGAAAATAGTTTTTAATTATTTGCTGTAGCGTTAATGCAGCGTTTGCGGGTAATATCGTTACGCTATAACATAAAAGGTAATCAATTTTCAGATCGCCAACACATAAAACCGATAACAATACGTCAAGTCATCAAATATCAACTCCTACCAATACTGGCACTGCAATGTCTCCAGCAAGTCCAGCTACACCATCTGGTAACAACTCTACCCTTGATACGTCTCCTGCTCCTCGTATGTTTGGTGATACCTTACACCTTCACAGATCCTCAAATAATGCTAAGCAGGTAGAGTAGTTGGCTAGCCTTTCAAAATTTTCAAATTATCATAATAGAACTACATTCAAATAGAATCTAATTAAAATATAACTATATTGTTAAAATATTGTTTCTTTTTCGTTGAAGATTCGACGCGCTATCGGTTCTAACAACATTCCACCCCCAGCATTACCGGCACCTGTACCTACACCATCGTTACCTTATTCTAAAACTGGCATGTCTCAATCACAGAGTACCAGTTTTACAACAAAATCATCTGGTCAAGATACTGGAACATTGCAATCACCTTATGCTCAAACAGGCTTGAAATCATCCGCTTCTAGTTTTGGTTTTACAGCACCAACACCAACATCATATTCAACACATCCACAACCGTCAAGAACAGACCGTCCAACGGCTGGTGCTCCCTTACCATTACATTTACAAGCGAAAGGTAGTAAAATCGGTGGACCAGTTGGAAACGTATCGTTGCATAGTAGTAACGATTCCGGATTCAGTAATGATCCACCACCTCAACCGGAGATTGATTATTCAGACGATGATTCAATACCGGGACAGACAAAACTTCCGGCAAGGTGAGTTCTTGTTTGTTTGATCATAGGGCAGTGGATAGTGTTTACTTCAATTAAATACAGATGATGGACCCTTCTGATGGTTTAAGTGAAATTTATTGTTGCAGTTACGCCAGAAATATATAGTCGTTTAAATAGTTACGTATTTTACAATTATTTGTCAAATAGGCACTAGTGCTTGTTATAAATGCAGTAGTGCATGTTATTTGCACGCTTTTCCACTATTTTATTATTTTGAAAACTGTAACCACGTAGCACATTTTTCTGAACTTTAATCTAATTGAAGTAAACATTTCAAACTGTCTTGGGAACATTTCGGTTGGTTGTTTTTTATTATTTTTCTCAAAATGTGGCGTTTTTTTTTTTATTACATCAGAAATTCTCAACGCCACTCAAATAGAGATAGTAACAATAACGATACATTGAAGAAAAGTACAATCCATTCAAACAGTCACGGAAATCTGATGGATAACCGATATTATATATCAGATGATCCTGATATAAATCTTGATAAAAAAAGTTTAGTAAAACGTACCAAATCATTCTGGAAATTTGGTAAAAGTAATTCAGATAATGAAATACTAGAGGGTATGTCCTTATGGCGACATCGTGATCTTGTTGATGTTGAAGCTAACAAGAAAACGGTGAAACCTAGAAGTTTGATTAATAGTAAAGATAAAAGGCCTGTACGTGATCGATCGAATGATTCAGATCGTACAATAAACGCTAATCAAAGCATTAATAATCGTAGTGATAATAATGAGAATACAAATAATAAAATGAGAAAATCAAGTGTTCGCAGTGAAAAACAGAAACATTCTTTACCACGTAAACGCAATTATAATTTCAATGATACAGGTAATGAAGATACAAATAAAGATCAATTCTATGATGATGATGGTTTGATTATGAAAACAGTAAATCGTAAAAATATTTTAGAACAATATCGTAATGATTCATCTGGTGCTGATTCTGAAACAGAATCTGAGATAACTAGTGATGATCCATATGATAGTATTTTAGTAAATGATCAAAATGTTAATAATACGAAAGATAATCACTTTCCTAATGTTGCTGAAATTGGAAAGAAATTGGAAGAATTCTCAAAATCAAGTAGATTCTCACCTAGTAAAGATAAAGAAGATAAAAGGAATGATGTAATCGAGAAAAATTTACGAAACAGTGAGAAGACTCGTTTGAGAAATTCTAATGATATCATCGAATATGATAATGATAATAAAAGGCATAGTTTTCGAACATTCAAAGATGATGATGATGATAATGACAACAATAATAGACACAGTTTTCGAACATTTAAAGACGATGATAAGAAGACAAACAATCAGCGATATTATCAAAATAATAATGAGATGAATAACAAAGAAAAACAACGTATTTATAATAACAATCAAAATGAACGTACAAGTCGAAAAAGTTACGAAAGTATTGATTCAGAAATAACAGGTCGTGGACGTACCAAATCCGAATCTGATAACAAAAAGAAATATTACGATTCAACAAATGATGAATTATCTGATACTGTTGAAAATCATCAATTCATACCAAGGACACGATTAACAAAAACAAACAGCAATAGTAATTCGAACCATGAACAAGAAATGAATCTTGAAGATTATAATGGTACATTAGAAAGACGACGTAAAAGATCGAATTTTGATAAAAGCGGTAATACATACGGTCCATGGTACGATCTTTGGGGCTTAGATTCATCTACCAGAAAATAAATATTTCTTTCTTTAATTATAACAATTTTCTTAAACACAAATTGGTGGTGAGCTTGTTGTTTATTGTCTATTTTCAGATCCAGCAATTTTGCTACAATAAAACTACGCAAAACTAATCCCAGCACAGATCGTTCAGCTTCTTTGATTTTAGAATAGTTTGCACTTTTATCTAACAACCTCAACAATTAACTAATTAGATTATTAATAATAATTGTCTTTCTCTAATTCTTAATGATTTTCATGATAATTTTGTAAATATTTTCCGGTGGTTGGGATGGTGCAATATACTTGGAATTTTTTTAAATAACAAACTTACTATTGTATTTGCTTCAATAACATTTCATCTATTTGAAAATTAATATATAAAAAAAAACGAACATAATTATTCGAGAAACGAAAAAAATTACAGAATGTTTAACACAATTAATAAAACTGCCAGGGCTCAATTAGCAAACTGGAAAGTTTCGAAATAGAGCTATTGAGAGACTGTGATAATTATTAACTTTTCATAGGATGCTGCTGCAATTATTCTAGTAAGTTTGCATTTTCATTATGTGTAAATAATATTTGATTAATTATTATTATTATTATTACGTAAATGTATATAAGGAGTATTAATATTTTTTAATATAATTTTTTTGTTTATTGTTGAAATAATTTTTTAATTTTTAATCGAACAAATTAACCGTCCATTTTGTTATTATTATTATTATTATTATTATTATTATTAGGTAGTATGATAATTATTATCATTATTATATAAATGTACTGGTTTTTGTCTAGAATTTTAACGATAACTTTCGGTAGAGGTACTTAGGGCTAATTTTTAAAGAAAGTCCAGTATTTGTTAGTCTAACTATTGTATTGCTGTTGTCTGCCGTAATAATGTAATTGATTATAACATATATATGTATACCTTATTATTATTATTATTATTATTGATTATATTGTTTTATACATAAATAGCAAGTGTAATTGTTATAATTGAATTGTATATCATTTTATTAATAATAAAAACAATTTATATTGTTTGTTAATTTTCTAAAAATAACAAAACATCCAATTTGTAAACTGATTAAAAACACAAAAATAACAACAATTTACAATACCGGAAATATAAATATTTGCGGTGAATTTTATTAGGTCTAAAGTCAACAATAAGCTTGACATATTTGCAAGTCAATTACTAAGCATATTCCCGTTGCTTGCAAAACCGAAACTTCATTATAAATTTGATTAGCATACATTAAAGCATAACTGATGGATGTATTTCATGGAATATTATTTTAAATTCAATATTATTTATTATAATTGATATTTAAATTTATATAAATCTTCTCCATACACACACACACACACACATTTAACACAATAGTGGCTGTTGTGTGCTTGATCAAAATAATTCTTAACATCTCACTAATGGCCTATTACAAATAATATATAGCTCCATGAAAACTTTCTGGTGGTTGGATTTTTAATATTAAACATTACAAAATCTACCACCATTGCCGTCAAGTTAATTTACCAAATTGTCTAGTAATTTACACCACTTTTTATTATTTTCCTCCATCCACAACAACTACTATACCCCGTTATATACAAAACGGAATAGTCAAAATAATCAGTATTCTTGTGTTATGTCCTATAATAAAGACAAAACGATTCCATTTAGAAGACTGATTTCATCAGAATTTAGATAGATTGTATTGTTTCTGATTTGATGGTTTTATATCAACATTTTTATAGTGCTGTTTATCCATACTATCTAGTAATGAATTATTTTTCAAAACAAGTATGGATGTCTATAGAGGACGTATAAACATCGTCATTCTAATGCACCATATTATACTTCCACCCTATTTGCTGCCAACAGAGATTTATATCGTTTTTCATTAAAGGGTGCATTAGGAATAAGGGATCGTATAGTACTGTTACAACATCAATTTCCAACAGTATTAAAGATAAATTTGAAATCGAAAAATTTAATTAATGTTAAATCAATATTGTTTATAATTAAACAATAAAGTATTGTTGTCGTTGTTGTTGTTGTTGTTAGGATAACAAAGAGCAAATACTTGAGCTATAAACTTTGATAACAAATTGGCATTGCCGGCGCAACATGATAGTCCCTGGCCACATTGCGAATTAATCCTGATTAAATGCGAAAACAATTAAGATTAACGACGCTTGAAGCTTTAACTAAATACATACATACATATATATATATATATATATTTACTGCAATATATGTCTATATACATATACATATGTATTATATGTAATGTCAGCTTTAGGATGGCACATCTTCATTTACTATTTGGTAACGAATCAAATTTACGCACCATTGAATCGAATTAATTAATTTTCGCAATCAAAGTACGACACACCGCTAATTACATTCCACCTATATGTGTGTTGTTATATATAATCGCATACAAACGAAAAAAAGTGATATTTACCTATTGTCCATAGACAATTACTATTGATTTTGGAAAAAACAAATACCCCGGCGCATCCACCATTTTCAATCACTGCTTTATTTCCTTTAAAAACGATTTCATGCGTTATTAACTAATTGATAAGTGGAACAATATTACAATTTGTATGCAAGCGGAAAAAAATTTCATCAATTAGCAGC
>JAZBGY010000112.1:0-47341 GCA_037414755.1 Lydus trimaculatus | reverse complement strand
TCTGGTCTATTTTTTTTTTAAATTTATATCCAGTTGTAAGATTACCGATTCTATTTACTTGTAGATTAATAATTTAAGGATTTTGTTACAATACTGTCTTGTTTTATGAAAAACAAAATCCTGCCAATCTACTGTCTAGAAAGATTTATTCTTTTCTAACAATACGAAAAAAAAACAACAAAACAAACAACGGAAAGATTACTGCCAGTTGTTAATTTTTGTTTCACAGTTTTCTGCTTTCTTAACACTAAACAATCAAACAAACAATGAAAAAACATCATACTCCAACACAATCATTCTTCCTGTCTCAGGGTCTATATAGTTGATGCTTGTTGTGCTCATCTTCAATGCTTACTTGTTCCGACTGGATTAAATTCGTCAGAGTCAGAGATGATATTAGATGATTGTTTAATCGTTAGGAAACTGAGTGACGTTCCTGATAAGCTTTAGTATACAAGCGATTTTTCCAAATCGGATTATAATATTGCACCATTTTACACAGATCCCTTATAATTTCAAAGATCCAACACAAATTTTGATGATTAACAAGAGTTTGATTGTAAGCGATTTTAATGAATGAACACTTGCAAAATTACTACCTTCAATAAGAATAAATTTACTAATAATCAGATAGATACTTATCAAATTGTCTATTCGGTCTCATATGCTTTCACAAGAGACCATATTTTCGTCTATTCCATCATTTTATTATCGTTAGTTTCAGTAGTATCCATGTAATTATATTGCATCCCGTTGGGTCTTTACTGAATTATTAATGACTGAATTTCACTACTGCTAGTAGTGCCAGTTTCCTACAACTTTTCGTGGGTAATTAAAGTCACATCTTCTAACAAACTTTAACAAGGTGTTGCTATGCACATTTATGTTTGAGAAAGTATAAACACACGCATATCGTTATAATAATGTGAGTATAAAGACCGAGATGCATACATATACTAAAGTTAAGTATGCACAATTAACTAACTTTACTGAAATTAGCCATATTAAATCGAAAAACAGATGTTTCGCGTAATGATGTAAACTTTAAATTAGCAATTCAATGTTGTATTCTAATGGCATAAAAGTCTTACTACTACTATTCTGGTACGAACTGAAATTTCTATCTTGCTTCTATAATCTGTTTTAACAATTTCTGTATGACGAAATGAAGTTCAATTGCAACTTGCAATTACTATAGTAATATTCTGCAATTTTGATCACGACCGGAGGGAATTCGAAAGTGATTGACACTACCCATTACAACAAAATTGCATATTGTGAATGAATGCAACCGTATTTATTACGACGAAGGAACGAGATTGGAATCGAAATCGAAAATCTACTGGGAAGTTTAGCAACTATATAATTAGCGATTATATTTTTCCATTTAAACGTAAACATAATAATTTAGACAATACCATGTCTGTTTTAGACACAACATTCTCATATCATTAAAATGCACCCCAATGTTCCCAATAAATGTTCAACTACTTCATTTAAGTTTTGTTGAAACGTACTTTCTTTGTTTAACGTATAGAAAAAAATAATTTCAAAACATTTCAACGTTGATTTTAATTGATGTTTTCTCAGACAAAAGTTTCAAAGGAAAAACCACCAGATTGAATTCAGTCTGTTGACTTTACGTCAAAACACATTACGAATTCGGACAAATTTAATAAACAAAAGTTGGGAACAGATATGCGAACAGACGAATATCTAAATGGAGACGATGCAACTTTACCAATTTGACTTGCTAATGTTCTAAGAGGGAGATCTTTTTGTAAATATGTGAGATGAACGATGGTGTATTGCTTATGATGATTTTGGCTGGTTCTTGTGCTTTTACATATTTTTCTACATATATCCGAGTGTTTCAAGTTGACTTTAAAATTAGGATAGAATTCTTCGAGCGTACACTTATTCTTTTATAAAGAACAAAAAGGAGGAATAGAAACAGTTGATGGTACCGCTAAAATAACAAAATTTGATACAATTTACGTTATATTTAAATAAATACTAGAAAGGAATATTTAAATATATATGTAAGGAACAAATTTTATGTTAAGAATAGAAATTTTCTTTGCCAGTGTGTTTTGCAACAGCCGTTTTGAATGTTGTCACGTTTCAACATACCCTATCCTACACAACCCTATGTCATCTACCCCTTATATTACTACACTTCTTTGTTATTTGAATGCATTTTTTTAAAGCAATTCACAACAGCCCACCATCAACTCTAATGGAGGAATTACGTTACATTCACTTGTCTTTCACACATGTTTCTCATCAACATAATTAGATAAAGTGATTTGAATAATGTACTATCATACAACAATTGTGGAAAGTTTGCGAAGATTTGAATTCAAAATAGACATTTACAACTTTATTGTATTTGTAGAAGCTTAGAACTATATATTTCGAATACAGGATAACATCATAAACTCAACTCCTTGAGAGGAACATACAGACTAGTTGTGGGTTGTTGTTTTTCTAGTGAATGTTTCATATATCATTCAACTATACGGCGACAAACTCAAACTTACAAAAAGTTGTGCTCTAATTGTTGGAATTTTATTAGGTTTAAACGACTAGTAAACATACATTTTCTGCTGGTAAACTCGAAATATTACGTTAGTTTAGACTGTTTTAATTGCCGATTTACACTATTTTTAGCCTGTATATCAGAGAAATCAAAAATATAACCATCTATACTTGTGTATGTACCTACAACTGACTAGAAATAATAAAGCGTTAATGTATAATAAATATGATTTAGACAAGAGATATCGCAATGTTTGTAAAGGATCAACTTGTAACAACACAAAATAAACCGACTAATTCGTGAAAAGTACACAACCCTTCGGTTATCCTCTGTAAACATAAATACAAGTCAACATCAGATATTCTCAATTATTAGAATGCAAAAATTGCGAATTTTATTCAAATTGTTTAGAAAAAATAATCATTCTTGGTAGCAGGTAGTAATTATTGGTCAACTAATCGCTCCCATATGGAAAGTGAGAAACTGTGTAATTACAAGCGAGGATTAAGTGGTTGATTGGTTGATTAAACAGCAACTGATAATTAGGGTGTAACGATTTCACTATAAAGTTGGAAACTGGTCGAAGAGAGTATAACACACAAACGAGAAGCGAATGAATTTAGGATTAGGTGTGCATCACTGGATTTTCCGTTAATTGGATTTTTTGGAAGCAATCAAATGGACAAACAATAGAATAAACTAAAACTAGATCAATGGCTTGATATGGGAAATTTTTTCGTAAATTTTTATTTATGAAATGCAGACATTTCAACAAATACACTGATTAGTGTTTGGTATTCAATAGATGATAGATTTACAAATTTGTGTTGATATTGGAAGGGATGAAAAAGCAACAAACCACTTGAGTATAATAATAGCATATTATAAATGTCAATCATGGTCTGGATTCAATAGACGCCAGACGATGGTATAGATCAACGGTACGCTAACCATAACCGCAACAATATAAACCTCCGGGTATTCCTATTACAGGCTTACAAAAGCCAATTGACACTTAATCAATTTGAAATACACTAGCGATTTGTTAATATCTATAGAGAACAAACTTTCCAGTATCAAACTCGTAATTATTCAGCTATAATCGTTGTCAAATTCGACAGGTATTTAATACATTTTCGCAACAAATTGTATTACATTTAAAAAAACATTAAGTTTCAATTTCGTTAAAATAATAGAAAAAAGGTCGTACCAAAATTGACTGTGTATTTTGTGAATTTATTCGAGTTCATTGGCCGAAATGTGGATGAACACTGGGACTATGATCGTTAAAGTTTCTGAAAGCTTTGTCGCAAACGAGTCCCGAATGTGAAATTTTACGACTAAACGGAGATCGGAGTTTATTTTATATGAGGATCTGAGAATCAAAGTGTTTCTGTTTTTCATTGAGGCTTTCGACCATTTCTATGCATCTTTAACATAAAATAGATGGACTGTCTGTTATTTAAGAATTCACCATCTTATCTAATTAACCCTATTAAGGTAATTTAATCAAAAGTAGCCATATATCAAAGACTAGAATTATTTGTAATTCTTACGCAAATCCAAAGAATATAAAAGTATAGAGAAGCGTCAAAAACTCGGTTAACATACTTTTGTTAACGATCTCAAGAAAACAGCAGAAAAAACTTTGGAAAACTTCTAAAATAGATTTTCGGATACTTTTGTGTGTTTACGTAAAACGCATAGAAGCCCCCTCTATGTGAAAATTTATAGAATACGGAAAACCTTCTGTACGTATTTGGGGGAAAATCGATTTTCATCAAATACGGTTGAGTCCAGTTCTATAGGGGGCGCTGAACAAAAGCTCGCACTGAGGAATTCTGTGATTGTTTCAGTGAATGGTGTTCAGAGGGAGATTATTTCAATTTTTCCGAATTTTCCACTTTACATCCAATAATAATTTAACTTTTTATCAAATCCTTTTTCTCAAGATTCAGTCAGTTACAAATCAATAACTTTTACCCTGTTGGTCAATAGTTCACATCAGATATTCCAACAAGACAAATTAACGCCCATTAAGGAAGCTTATTTTACAATAATAACATTTGATTTTATCGATAGATTTTGTTTATATGTCAAGGAAACTGGAGGTATTCATCATAAAAAATTGGACCGTAACGACAGCAACAATATTACATTAGATCAAATAAATGACATCACAAGGTGTCCAAAAAACAAAATATATTAATCTTGTTCACCATATCCCAATGGGCATGTCAAAAGAACAATTAAACTCTACTCAACAAATCGTCATCCAGAAATAGATGGGGAGCAAACGTATTGAAAAATTCTAATGACACGAATTCAAATTAAATGTCGATTTCGTTTGATAGTATTCCGTCAAAGTTTTTAATCTAATTCGAACGACATGGACACATTTCTGCTTCCAATTTATTTGCTTTTTATATAAGTCAAATGAGCTTTCAGTGGTAGACCTTTCATTCCAATACACTTAAACAGGAATACGGTTTAATTGCATTGCAATTAAGAGAAAATCCAATAAATCTACAACTAATTAAAATTCTTGTAGCTTCCTTGTTTATTAATTATTAATAAAAAAAATTTATTGTTTATTTGATATAGCCTTGAACGTCGGGATGGTCAACATTGAACTAGGTGTGGTAGCGGCATTAACCGGACCAAAATCTTGTTTTGAATAAACAATAAAATATTTCACAAAAGATTAAGGTACACACTATTAAGCCTTTGATTGATCAAATAAGGTCATTATTGTGTAAAAAAGAAGGAAAACCGTTTAACCTTTATAAGTTGTTTTCTTGATAATAGATCGGCTACTGGAGGATTATGTGGATGAGGAAATGAAGTGTATATTAAGAGCCTGTTTTGAAGGCGTGAACCATATTCACTAAATTGATTTCGAGTAGGGAGTCACCGAACTGAATCAGTATAAAAGCGATTCGGTTCTTCAGACAACGCGTATTCATTTTTCTGTTCCTTCAATCTAACTGGGTACGATAAAATTACCAAATCAAAACAATGGCGGTGAGTTTTTTTCTTCTTAATTTAGCATTGAGCCTATTTTTTAATTAACGAGAAAATTAGTCATTTGAATAAATTTCAGTAGGAGATAAAGCCCCTTGAAATTATACGTATAGTATACTTCTTTCATTGGTACAAATTCAGATTGTGTTTACTTGAAAATGGATCTTGTGTTGTTTTTTTTTTCGGTGAAAAGCTTGTAAATTAAACCACGGGTTATTACTGCTGCTGGCTTTTACGAAATACAAAGAATAATGTCATTCTTTGTTTCTAAAATTTATAAATGTAAATATGGCAATTATAAAACCATTTTAACAATAAATAATTACCTCTGTCCAAGGACATTACGTGTTTTTTTTTGTTTGTTGTAATCTGCTTTAAATTAAAACTAGTTTAGTTCTAACAATTTTCTTTGTTACAGATAACTTTAATAGGGTGTGTCCTTTTAATGTCAACGTTAATTAACAGCGGCACAGCTTCAACAACTGCTTTAATTCGAACACCGTCTTTAGACACATCTATTGTAAGATCACAACAAACTGGTGAAGATTTTGGTTATAGTATTCAATATAGACATGCATATGCACCTTTAACACAACCCTTATATGCACAATCAATTACTACACAACCAGTTTATTCTTATCAGTACCCTTATCCATTTTATCCAAGTCAATATCCAATCTTTGGTGGTCAAAATCCAATCCAGCAGATTCCAATTCAAGTTGGTGGAATCCCGAGCATTCCTGGTATCGGTGGTGGAGTAGTGTCGCCTCCAGTCCAACAGAATCCATTTCCAATTGGAGGTGTTAGCGGTATTCCAGGAATTGGTGGTATAAGTGGTATAGGTGGTGCTCCATCGAATTTATCACCACAACCAGTACAAGGTACGGTTATTGATGAAGATACTGTAGCTGTGGAAGCTCCATGATTTATAAAATTTTTACTATTATTAGAATAAATTATTGATCACAATAAATGACTCATTTATTATTATTATTATTATTATTATTATTATATTGACAATGCGAAAAATTTTCCTGCTAACTTATTTGGTATGTTAATTTATTTGCATACATTCATACCCCAAATGTTGTTGTGATTTGTTTACATATTCAACGTTTAGAATCTCTGCCACGTTCTTGTTGATGTAAACAAAATTATCTTGAATGATATTGATGTTAGGATATGATACTAAATAAGACAACATGCTATAAAAACAGGAGATTGTTTGTTTATTTTTTGAGTGTATGTAGTGATTGTTGACATTCAAAAAGAATTTCAACTTGATTCATATTGTTCTAAGGAACTGTGAGTCAAAAATGAAAAATTACAAGTTCTTGTGCTCATATCGATATTCTCAGTTTTACCATTACAGTACAGGTAAATCATATTTCCTTGTGACGTGATGGGCTCGGTTAGAATATCAATTCCATCCAGTTCTATGTTTCCACTATATACTGAGATGAATAAATAACAAACATTACATACATTATTCATCCTTTCATCATTTTAGTATTTTGAAATCAATTTCGTGTAAAATTTCTATAATCTATATCTATATGATTTTTTATTTACATTCTATTATTAATCATTGCTTAATTGTAAATCATATTCGTTCAATAAATTAAAGTTTATCACGAATGTCAATATTGTATTGTTCAAATTGTGATTTATTTCAATCACATCAAAAGGGATAACTTTAATTATTGGATTGATGCTATTCAAAGCATAATTGAAAGTTCAACAAATCAACTTGATAAATATATATGGAAACAGTTTGATAAATTTTCAAGTCTAACGAGTGTACAACAACAAATCAATCTTGTTTTCGTTAACATATAGTCAATTAATTGTGTCATAAAACAAATTATTGAAAGTATATGTTCTGTAAATAACTATCCGGAATTGTACCAAATGTTATCTATACAGCCATTTAAATATAAATACACCGAATAATTATTAGTGTAGAGTGAATTCAATCAATTTTTACAATTAATTAACGTTTTCACAAAACAACTGCAATTTTACACATTCTCTATATTACGACTAATTGTTCTTCTGATAATAAAGGCAATGAATTGCTTTATCTTGAAGTCGTTTTATTTCTATCATCTTGAAGAGTGCACTAAAGAAAGATATGGCAAAATGTTAAAAGGGCAACGACTTTTAAAGGCAGAAGGGCTTGAATTAATTAAAATTACAAACCAACGATTATCGTACTAGGTATAAATTTCAAATAGCAAGAAGGAAATTCCCTGGAAAATGTACTATAAAACATTTGATCTCCTTCAAGTGAAACACAACAACTATTACTATGAATTTTTGATAGGTTTACAAGATAAATATTTTACAATATCCAATCATACTGATCTACTCTGATTTGACAAAGGGTCACAGTTGCCGGTTCCCTATAAATGTGCCTGTAAATAAACATTATTTTGTATTTGTACTAAATCCTGTTACGAGTGCAAACCATGGACTTATAATACATGGACTCCGAATAGCGGAAGGGGGAGTGTAGCCTACCACTTTTAGAGACAGATAGCTTGTGCTGGGGCAGTCTTTCTAACTGATCGTGAGAACCGGTATAATTCGGTAGATTGTACTACTATATAATATAATAGAAAGAGACAATTTGCCCCGGCGCTATTCTCTATCCTTAAAACTTGGTGTGTACGAAACTCCACCGTTGTTTAGCGTAGGGACTCGGAGTCCATGGTGCAAACCGATTAACTTAATGCATTTCTAATAATAAATAGCAGTTACATACTGAATCGGATGCAATCTTCACTAACATCGTATTCGGAAGGCTCGAAAGTTTAAACTTACGATTTAATCTGAAGAAAACAAGAACAAGTGCATTCAACTCAACTAATTTCCAACAATTTTCGTTTAAATCTCTAATTTATGTTGGATCGTACGGCAATTTTATTCTTGTTTTAATACAAAATTCGTTGCAGTTGCTTTTCTATCTGTATTTATCAACGAATGTACTGATTCAGTGGCGTCGCTATATCGGTACGGAGGGTGCCAGTTTAACAACTGTAACCCCCTTTCAAAGTCGGTCTTTCATCATTGGTAGGAACACTAATGAACTTTGAAAATCATGTTTTTTAACGCACCAATATTTCATCGAAAGGTTCTGCTCAAAAATAGCAAATTTTGCACTAAACGGAAAACCTTTCTCTAATTTCATCAAATCAAGTGTGTATTTTCAAACATTCTTATCAAAAACTGCGAAATTCATCAAAATAAGTGAAAAATTCCAAAAGAATCTGATCAAAGTAGAAATCAAAGGAGTGGGACAATGAATTACCGCACCGGTGACAGCAATGCTAAGAACGCCACTGACTCATGTCTTTTGTAACAAATCCGGATCTTGCGGCAAGTAACAACTTAAATTACCTGTATATTTACACGCTTATTATTTGATAAGCTATTAACTCACACGTAGAAGATGAACTTTACAATTAGTAAGATCTAAACAATTGATTAAAAATGTGGAAGTTCTAAAACGTTGAAACTAATTAGTCAAACTTTTGAGACAATAATTTATGATGATAACCTTTCAATCCCAAGGTATACAAGACTTTTTTTGATCTTGTAGAAGATAGGAAAACGTACAATCATAAGATGACAAGACCTGTATCAACAGAAAGTTTGTTACTATGGCACATTCGTTAAAGAAACTCTCAATATCTAAACATTGTTACTGATGATGACAATATAAACTTATGTCTGACTTTCAGCGATTTATATCATTTATTTCCACAATAAATGTTACGGTTATAGCTAACGCATCTATAATAATAAATCATCAGCAGACCATTCGGTTTGGAGCAGGTAAACGTAAATAATGAATCAAAATTGTTTCACTATATCTGTCACATACGAATCTGTTACCAAAAATGTTGCCATATTACTCATTGTGTCTCTCGTAAAGACTGAAACACAATTTCCGATGTTCATTGCATTTAGATTTTCTCTCATCAAATGATTACGTTATTATTACATAAATGTGAAAATCGAACATCCATCATCACAAATCTAGGATATTAATGTTCAACAAAAGAAAAAAGATTCACAGTATCTTGTTGTTTTTTTTTCTTCATTTTGTTGCTTTCCAAAGATTCGTATTTTCCAAAATTATGAGTCAATGGTGTTTACAAAGTAGTTGGCCTATAATTATCGGAGAAACAGCCAGATGGCTATGCAATTAAATGTACATTTAGTGAAATTTAATAAGATTTAATCTTTATATTCAACAATTAGGCCTTCATTAGTTTTCTCGCATGTTATTACACTGCATTTAGCTAGTGAATGGCTACGATGAAAAACACAATATTATTGTTGTTAATAAATCTAAACTAATTAAAGTTGGTTCCAAAATTAAAGCTTTACTGAGACAAAAGATGAGAACTGTTTAAAGAACACATGCTGTGTTATAATATATTCGTTAATGAAGTTTTAATGTTTATCTCTCATAACAATATGAAACAATAATAACAATAATATGTTGATGTAACAAGTTTTAATAAAACTAAAATACTGATCTAATAATACAGTCATAAGTTGCTAGATACTAGTTTGTTCTAACTTTGTTCTAGAGATTATGTTGCAAATTTAACGTTGTTTATAATTACCTGGATTTTACTATGCAAGTAACTGCAAGTGGAACCGTCTGATGCCGGTTAACTTGCAACAAAATCATGTCTGCAGACAATGAGCAATAAGGTTCTAGTATCTAGTTAATTTCATTACATACTTATGAAATATAAAACAGTTAATCTCTTCATTGTTACCAACTACAATTTCCTATAAAATTGTCACACAATCTATAGTTTCATATGAAAGACTTTACTTTTCTAATACACTTTTATATTAAACAATACAATGAGTGTTCTGCTTGAAAAAGAAATTTAGAACAACAGAACATTGTTTGAAATACGATAGGCACCATAAAGATGACAATAGTCTTCAGTATTATTTCTTTTTCTTTAGTAATACGGTGGATGAAGTGGTAGCGATGGTGATGGTGGTGAACAAGAATAATGGAGCAAGATAATAACTTCAGTTTACTTATCTCGATGATGATGATGGTGGTGGTGGTGGTGGGTGAGGGAGTTCGCCTACAATTGCCGCTGTTTGGGCTGTAAAACTTACGAGTTATTTTTCCGACTTGATTCATCCGGATTATGCTTTCAGGCTGAATTTCAGTAAAGCTATGTGGAGTGATTATTTCTAGTTTGATGTGTTGTTGATGATGCTATCTGATAGTCTTGTATTTGATTGTCACAATAGAAAAATTTCTTTGATGTACTTATTATTCTTATACAATATTCTCATCTTTCAAGTCAAAGTATACGTTTTCAATTTTTTGTTTTTCAATTTATTTGGTTTCACATTATGATTGGAGACTGAAACTCATAGTCCACAAGATTAAAACGAAATACGTTCATTTTATGTGGTAGCGAAGCTCTTTTATTGCTGGAATGGGGGAGAGCTTTCCAAGTTTTCTGTGATTATAAAAGTTTCAAGTATATAGTTATATAGTCAAACAGGACACCTCTATAGAGACATACAAACTGACAAAGAACGAATCAACTCTATCAAATTTTGCCGTTCTATATTTGAACATTTTAAAGTAACAAAAAAAGCAAAGTCACTTTGAAATATTACGGTAGTCTTTGATTGAAAAGTTTCTACTGAAATTTGAAAGATTGTCAAGTTTAATCAAGTAATTCCATTTAATCGTCTCTCATTTTAACATAATATGCTATAAAACAACGGAAAAGTAATGGAAACACAATCAAAAGAGTTTAAAACAGCTTTTTTTAGAGAGAAAATAAAACAGTTGCTCATTTTGAACATTTTTATGAAAACGGTAAATGAATTCACAAACACAGAACAACCATTTTACGTCGATTTTCTATTAACATTTAAGCTTATATTGATCTGTACCCATATCTATGTAAGGAGCGTAGAACATAACAAATGAATTCAGTGTTGTAACTGCCACAACAACGGAAAAAAAAACAAAACGCTATTAGAAACTTGTCGAGATTGTCGAAAGCAGAACATAGATAAGTTTCTAAAGTTTTAAACTTTACAACTTATACTAAAATTTCCGGTTTACTGATAAGGAAACACTAGTACTTTTATTTTTGTCTTTTGTTTCTCGCTATTTGTGTAACAACAATTACAATTCGGTGTGTTATACTGTATGCTGTTATATATAAACAAGGCGTAGTTTTAATAAAATATCAAATATGCCTAGAAGTGTGAGGGCAGGATCAATCAAAATTGTAGTCAAGCTTGCCCTTAAAACTAGGAAACTGTAAGTGGTAGCGCCAAACAACCACAAGGGACCTACTGTTTCAACGGAAACAAAAGAACTTGCTTTAGTACAATAGCCTCAAGTTCCTTTCCAACTTTCTGGATGTCAAGTATCTTTATAAAGTTCCATTTAATGTTAGAACTATAAAAACTCTATATTCTGACAACAATCTTTAGAAAATCTGTATTTATTTTATGACTATATGAAGCATACGCGAGAAGATCGACTCAAAACATAACTGTGAAATTAAAGTTGAAATTTGTTCCCAATTCCATTAGTTTTCCTGTTTGTTTATATTTTTTCCAACAGAATACCATCACCTAAAACACAATTACCAAATGATTGTTCTGTTAAAGGGGTGTGTAAACATCGCTTAATTTTCTGATACAAGACCGATCAACAAATCAAATATCCAACTTTGTTTACTTAAGCACAATGGAGTTTGGAAGAAATGGGGAAAATTGGGAATGTTCTGCCGACAGATTGCTAATAACAAAACAAACAATTTGATTCTATTAGCCACATATTTGTTTTATGTGAAAAAACAATTTATATATGTTATCGTGTTCTAAAATGAATTATCAACAACTACAGGACATTAGAAAGCTCTTCGTTTTGTACAATAAAAGGTATAATTATAAATTTTGTCGGCTTAATGATCCATTAATGGCGTCCAAATGAACATTGTGAATTTACATATGTTTATGCATGTTTATTTGTTGGCACTTTGGACCCATTCGAATGGGTAATAGGGCGTCCCGCCATAGTCGCTTTTTGGTTCAATGACTTTCAATACCTGTCGATACGGCCGGCCGATTCACGAAAATGTTCTGCTCTTAAACACTTATCCTGACTGCGTCCACAAGAGGTTCTTGCACGAACCAAAACCCATCCGGTGTATCTTGAAGCTTTCAATGTTGTCTCTAGTATGCTTTACAGCTTTGACTGTCAAACTTAATTTTTTATTAAAGTGCGTTCATTTGAAGATTTGCAAAAACGTATAGTAAGAAATAATTGGCTTTTTTCTAATCAAATCGATTCAAGCAAAATTATGTTTTTATGTTGGGTTCACTCTCACTATAATTCTGTTTAAATTACCAACAACTTGTTCGACTTTTCTAAGAAATAAAACAATCCAATTTTCCAGATGCAATGAATTACGTTGTAATTACGTTTTCAAAGTACTTTTAAAGTAAAAATTTTTAAAACCAACATAGATCTCTGTGATCTACGTTAATTCAAATTGCTTAATAATAATGTCAGGTGGTTTGTAATTAGTGTAATGTCGTCTATATTTCTCTTGTAACTTGTTTGAAATTCCATAGATACAGTCAGTACTCATCTGATTATAGACAACGTTAGTCTACAATTGGTTCCACCACATCGTAGCTAACGAATTGCACGATTACACAATATGGTAACACAAAGGTCGATCAATATTTGCATGGGTGTGGAATTACCGTTCAAAGTTGTCATCCAACTAATGTGACTAAAAACGAAAAGGCTGCATTTGACAGTTTTTGTTTTCATCCACCAACCACAAAATCGACAAACGACTCAAAACGATCGCATAATATCAAAAATGATGTTCATCTAATCTGCGTGTTTACAGGAGAGATTTCACAATTAAAAGAAACTGATTTTAATTAATCATGTAAAGAGAAAAACCTCTACGGTAGTTTTTTGTTTTACGTCGCCCAGAGAGATCGTTGTATGTTTTGATATAAAATAAGTTCTGTTGTAGTTGATCTCAATTTTAAAAACTCTGAATGTTTTCTCAACATGGTTTGCCTTTTAAGCAACGCCCTCCTATACCAAGAAATGATGTTGAAAAATCACTTCGAATTTTAACAACACTCCCACCTAAGTATGGTGGGAAAAGTTTTGTAAGTCCTTCGAGGATATTGCCACCGAATAACGTGATGACATATTAGAAAGAAAAAAAAAACCATCACCTAAAGTAAAATGTGAAATTCAAATTTATGTTAGTTATGACAGAAATCACATTTTTGAAGACCTTTTTAATATGTTCTTCCATTAAACAATGTTGAATTAAAAATGTGTAACATTAGAGATATGATGAATTCTAGTTGAAATATCGTAGAGAGTTTCCTATTAAAAATTTAAAAGGGCATTCGATTATTTTTAATCTAATTAGAATTCTGTTCAGCTGCCGCGAAAGCGGCGCTATAAATTAACTGGTGATATGTTTATAAGGGAACGGGTATAGCGAAGCCCTGTAACGCTTCTAAATATCGTCCAGGATGAGATATCGAGTGAATAATTAAATTACATCGTTTATCAACGATAAAATAAACATTAATTAGCCGCAGCGTAAAACGTTTAATTAAAGAAAATTTGTTAAAGAGTCGACATTTATTCTAAGCCATTCTTTCTTGAATTAGCTTAAGAATATGAGACTGTCATTTTAAAACCAAAATTATATGAAATAAGCTCTTTATATTTTACAATAAGGACTGTTGTGTGTGTGTGTGTTTGTGTGGAGAAAATAACCGTACTGAATAAACAAAGAAAAAAAAATGCAATTTTTATTGAGCTTATCCTACTAAGGAATTATTCTTTCTTAGCGAATCCGCAGCTATAATAAAATTCTTTTCGGAATGTTGATTGAAAAACTTTGCAGTTCTTACACGGTAAATTTTAATTTTTGACTGATAAATGGAATTGTGTTTTACTCTTTCCTATATTCGCTTTTTCTCTAAGCATTCTCTGTCATCGGAATAAAGTAACGTTCTTTCTGAATTTATGGAATTCCGTGGGACTGAATAATAAAGCTGTCCATTCCGGATTATTGTTTTCGTTTCAGGCTACGTCCGCATCAGTTATTTTACGTACCATTGTCAACCATCTGGTGGCGGATGCAAATATGTATTTATACTGACGTTTATGTTTACTGTAATTTTAGTTTTCCTCCATTTAATTCTTTTTTATTACTAATTATACATTTTTTGTTTTTGTTTTCATAAATACTCACAGTTTTACAGCACATTAGAGACAATTGTTGTACTAAAGCAATGAAAATAGAGGAGTGATTATAAAAGTTTTTCATCACTTTTACGAGACTTTGATGGGTTATTAAATCTAATTCTTTTCTGGAGGGCTACAAAGCCTATATACAGCTTGAATGGAAGTGGAAGACGTCTGCGTATTCTCTTGGAAATTGAATTTCTGTGTCAAAGTTCTTATCCTTTATACCATAGCTTAAATCATATTGTACTTCTCTCATACTTTATATTATCACGATTTCAAAAATTTCTATTCCACTGTGGTTATTTGATATCTATATATGTATATATGCGCATAAAAGTTTATTTCAGCCATAAAAGATAACATCATTTAATATTTTTGTCATGCATGGAGTTATCTTCTTGTTCAAGTTATTCGAATATAGGATTCAGACTATGGTATTATTTCCAACAACACGTCAATATATTCTATTCTCAAAGGCGTTATATACTTCTATAGGTGTGTTTCTAGAGAAAGTTCAAATTAACTGATCGACAATGGGTCTTTTCTGAACAAACAGTCTAGTTTCGAAACGGCCCTACATTCGCGATCGTCACGTTTACCTTTTATTGGATGATTATGCGGCTTCCTTTTGTTGTTGTTCAAAATACGGGCATTACAGCTTTAATTTTCATTGACTAGATACGGGCACGTAAACAACGTTATTTGTTTCTGGGTAGACCCGAGAAAAAGTTTAAAGAATATAAAAAAAAACGTGTATATATAAAATGGATCCCTAAAAATAAGTACAGGTTTGATTATAAACGAGCTATAAGAATTTTTGTATTATTTTCCAGGCATATAAACTTTCATTTTTACGTTCGTGAGAGTAACAGTGGTATAATTATTTCCAACACCTTTCTTCACTAATTTGATCGGATTTCGTGTGTTGTTTAATTGTGGCATGAACCGTGTTTTTCATTATAAGACAACTGTATTCTATTCTTGTTACTGTTATGATTTATTGTGAATTAATCTAAGTGGAAGAAAAAAAACCTCACGCTATCGTTTAAAAATGTATGTACTGATTGTAGGATAGTTGGTTGCGCAACTCCTTTCTCTACAAACTATGAAAGTTTCCTTTGGAGTAGGGTAAACAAACGTATAAATACTAGTAATAATCTGCACTTGTTACCACCTTATATTCTACATTTGCCGTGTAAATATAGTAGATGGTAGCAGTATGGATCTAATATATGGTGTAGTATTGTTTGTTGTGTTTTACGGTACTATAGCGGAACCCGTTACTCAACCTGTTTATTCAAACAATCAGTATATTGGTGCTCAAGCTATAAGTCCTGTGCAATATCCACGACAATCACAATCCTATCTACAACCACAATATGTCTCATCAGTTGTTCAACAACCAACAAGACCAGTTTACGAATCTGATAAAGGAGGTGGTCTTCAAAAATATTCAACACAAATCAAACAACCCCTTCAATCCACTCTATATACATCTTATTCAGATGACCAGGTATTTAAATTCCATTAAAAATTTAATGTAATTTACAAGATTTACTTTAACAGCAAACACAAAAGGTATCCCAAACTCCCTTATATTTACAACAAATACAATCAGCTCAACAACAACGTCAGAGTCAAATACCAACAAAATTACAAACACAGTCAGCTCAAACCGTTAATGCAGCACAGCCCCAGTACCTTGCCTTACTACAAAATCAATTGAAATATGCACGACCTACAGCAGCAGCAGCAGCAGCAGGTTATCGGCAACAAGAATTACGACGACCACAACAACAACAACAACAACCGAAACAACAACAGGAAGCTGAACCAGAGGATTATGATGTGAGTGAATGTGTTAAATATAAAGAGGGTGAAGGATAAATTTCACATTTCTCTACATGTTAGAATTAATAGACCAGAACAAACTATAATTATCTAGTTCCAATCGATTAGTTTGTGTAGTCTGATTAGAGGACGATTTTTGAAAATTTCCACATTTGCTTAAGTTGAACGACTTTATATTGAAATAAAAACACTGCGAGGGCGTTTTGGTGAAAGTATATCAACTATTTGACTAACTTTCACTATTTCTGCGTTATATACGGGCGTAATTTTCTCGATATTATACAATTCTACGGGCCACAAGTTTAATTTGTGGAGGTACATACGTTTACAACAGAACGATCTATTATTTTGTATAATAATATCAACTGATTGCTTCTACGGTCGACCGGTTAATACATTCGACAGACAATACAGTTTTCGCTCGAAGTTCACGTGAGAACTTTTTTAACTCCTTCTAGGTATAGGTTAATAACTCAATAATTGTAAACAATTCACTTTCGAATCTGATAAGATTTATTAGAAACGACTGAAATATTCCATTAATCCAGCTAGAAACCCAATTTCAAGTTATTTAACAGTTGAAGTATTGCTCTAGATGTAGAACATACCTGTACTTTAGAATAACTCATAACTATTCCGTAATTGGTTTCAACCAGTCTAAAATGTCACATTAACAATTATGGAATTTACAAGCTTCAAATTAATTAATTTGAATTAGTGATCGATACTACTGCTATTTGATATAGCCAGATATGAAAAGTGAATTGTCTTTGCGTTGATTTGAAGATCAGTATGCCTCATCGAGTAGTCTACATTCAAGAATGAAGTTATATTACACAATTAATATACGAGACTTTGACGACAGAAAATCTTAATCAAATCCATATTTAAAATAAGTTATTCGCCATTACTGAATTGAAGTATCTTCTATTTTAAATTGCTTTAATTTCCAAATGTTTCAGCCAAATCCATCATATCAATTTGGTTTTGATGTCAATGACGATCAATACACAAATTATCAAAATCGTAAAGAACAAAGAGATGGAAATAAAATCACTGGAAGTTATTCAGTTGTAGATTCAGATGGATATGTGCGAACTGTAACCTACACTGCTGACCCTAAAGAGGGATTCAAAGCTGAGGTGAATAGATAGAATCTAAAAATCAACAAATATATAATTGAGTGTTGTATGTAGGTTTCCCGGCAGCCAACTGATATTGTAGTGAAAATACCAAAACCTGATCCTCAGTATGCTCGACCCACCCAACAATATATCCAGGTAAGCAAGAATTTTTATTAATCTTAACATAGAATGCCAGTTGAATATTTAACTTTTAATTGGGTTAAATTGTGTAATATACAATTTACTAGTAGAAAGGCTGCTGTTTCTACGATACCGGAAAAACACTATTTTTTCTGCAATATAAGCACTCAACATTGGAAACATATGTAGTCAATTGTCGACTGAACATTTTTATGGAAATATTACTGGCAATACATGTATGATAGAGATATCGCAAATATTTTTCTTTTTGTGTTCTAGGACGAACAAGTTGCACAAAATTCACAATCCCAAGGTGGGAAACCTAACATAGTCTATCGATATGAGTAGATGTAGTTCAATGGAAGTGAAAATTGGAAAAATGTTTACTTCATTTTTCTATATGTACCTATCTTTATATATCAATAAATATAAAGGAAACCAAATTGTTAACATTATATGTGTGTAGTAATAAATTTTTTTATTAAATTATAATCAAACTTTCTATTAATTTTTATTTATTGTATGGTTGAAAATCGGTTTTACGTTCAAGTCTATAAAGCTTTCAACATGTCCGTCATTGCTCTTGTCCTCCTAAACCTTTTCATATCCGTTTATCAAGAATTTAAACTAATATCGTTTCGAATCGCCAACATTCAGCTTATGTGATCAAATAAATCTGGCCGAACGATATATTTCTTGATTTGAAATAACAGTACGATTGTATTTTAAGTGTATTGCTGTCGTATCGGACAATGTATTGCTTTTCTTCGAACCTAAACCGCTACTTTATTTTGGTAGAAGAGGGTTCCAACTATTTCACAAGAATTGCCAAGATACAAACACATTTGAAAACTTGTATAAATACACATACATCCATATATACCAACATTAATGTTACTTTACTATGAAAATAAATTGTCGTGGTTAAATCAACATTCCTTTTGTCTTTCCGTTTACACAAACATTTATACCGTTTGTTGGAATGTTCTTGCAGGCAATTTATTTCATAGGTCAGCTGCTATTTTACTATTAGTGCCACAATAGCCCTACTAATGAGTTTAATTTACATTTAAACTCATACTTTAAGGTATGAAATAGTGCCTCTGCAATCCTTCATTTGAATGCCAATATGTTCCAAAATTAATAGCATCTTTGATCAATACGATATGTGTATAGTATGTCGTCAAACATAACGCTAAATTATGACAGAGATAACGTTGATTTGATTAAATTTATCAAATGGTAATAAACGAACCTCAACTAACCGGGGCACATCCGGTAAGAGGCTTATACAGAACACTGTATTGACGGAAAACGTAAAGATTCCTTGGATTTGAGTTGAACGTATTAAATTTGCATCAGTATTTAAGGATTTTGCATAAATCCTTGTGGAATTAGTATTGGTAGAAGTTTGCTGTGTCTTTCACAGTGAGACTGTTCAAGTTTTAGTCAAATTACACATTTGTAGCTAATTTAATCTAGACCGACTTGAATGAATTTCACTAGGTAATAGGAATTAAATTAAGATGAGCGTCTCCTATAGTTATTATATGCATATAATTCTCTATGTATTAGTAATTTTAGTACAACAGCCGTTGACTTGCCTTCACTCCAGAGAGACTGTTAACGGTTCCACTAATTCCCATAGCAATGTGCCACGTGAAAAACGTACAAGGACATTGTAATGCTAGACTCATTTAGTTCAACCGTGAACTGTTTACGTATTCTAGAGGATCGACGGGAGAATTACACCCTGTAGCTTACAATTTGATACCTTTATCACGTCAGACGGTAAAGACGGCCGTTGTCATCTAAAAAAAAATAATGACAATCATTGAGATTTTGCTTAGAAAGTTGCAAAGTTACGATGATATGTTTGCTGGTTTGCAAAAAGATAGTAGTAATCAATTGCAGAATGTGGATTTTTCTGTCAATTCCATCAAGCCATTTATTTTGCTTTGATTTCGTCCTTTACAATTACAAATTGATATTGGATAGATATTATTCTGTCATGCTTTGTATTGGAACTGGATAAAAGAGATTTGTCGTGTATGTTGCTTATAGTTCCATCAGTGAAACGAGCAAAACAATCTGTTGGATGGAATGATAGACATAAAGGACAATTTTTGGGATTGAAAATTCTATGTACACATTTATATTAGATTATGTGGTATGCCACTTTTCGGCAAAGGCAACCAATAGTGGTTGCACAACAAATTATACGAATATATTTTGTATATCATGTACAGGCTATATTCTAGTTGGTTACTTGATTATGAATCACATTTGTGGATTTCTCATTAGCACTAGTAATTTAATTAACCATGTAGATGTAATAATTCAAGCTATTCCATTATACCAGAGTTGGATCGATACAATCACTTATTCGTCACGACCACATTAAACTCTATGATTGGGAAGCGTCAATTAAAGACCACTCGAGAACTATTTGACAGATTGTTGCATTTTCAAACTTTATTTGATACTAGATAGTCACATATTCCTGAAGATGGATGCATTCAATATTGTTCGTTTCACTTCTATCTCTGTAAAGTATGTGAAAGGTATATGACGTCCACTTGAAAGATATCACACGATGTTTTGTTGAATGGCGTACGAAATTTACAGTGACACTTTGGAAAATTACAGTTAAATTATTATTAATAACTGGTTATAGAACGATCCAATTTAGGTGAAAGCATTTTAACAAATTATGGTGATAATTTAGGAGCCGTTGATCACTATAACGATAGCTAAACCATTCATCATTTAGAATATAGTTTGAAAACAACAAAATTGTATTATATTAAACTCAATCTATGAAATTTAATAGACTACCATAAATACTATCGAATATTGAAAAATATTTTAATAAAGATTTCCAATAAATTACAATTGTGAATTTTCTACCAATGGGATCACAATTTTCCATCAAGATTAACCAACAGAAAGATTTAATTCAAAGTATGTATCCAGCATATCCCAAAAGACAAGTGTCATAAAAACGAAGATACTTATGGGTCGCTATAAAAATATCATATCGGAATTTTATATTACATAATACGTAGCCTTCCAATGCCAACGGCACTATATTCTTGTTTGCATTATCCTTACGAATACTTCCCGGTGGACATTGCATTTTGTGAAGCGGAATACGTTCTATTATAACAGCAAACCAACGAAAAGATTTACGATTTTGATACAACTCAACAATTTTGAAAGCATTACATTCTTGACACAGAGATACACATGCACACATATTCACAAAAAAAAAAACTGAATTGTGCACATGAAATGCTGACGCTTTCGTAGTCAAAAGCAATTCAACGATAATACAGGAAATGTTACAAATAGAATTTAGAGTATGAAAAGTATGATTGTTCCACGGGCAACATTTAAATTTCCATTGTAACTTCGATACATCAAATACTGGAATGTAATTCTTATTGCTCCTCACGTTTAACAGACAGAAAATGTAACGTACAAAGTGATAAATGGGATTCAATCGATTTATCGAATTTGATTATGCAATAGTCTTAAAAACAGACTACTGGTTAGTTTTCCATATGAATTATAGTCACCTATATGGTGTAATAATGTCTTAATATGTTTCGCATGTGTATGAACGTAAGACTAGCAGATGGGATGCATATTCGCTTCAACTGAAACAAAATAAAATTTTCCTCTACTTCGTGCACAGTAATGCACAATAATGTTCCCCATATGTCTGGATTCCGGTTGAAAATCTAATAATTTCAAGTTCTAGAATAGCATACTAACACTGAGTGCAAATAAAGTCGGCAATCTCGTGGGCACTCTGAAAACAAACTCTCTATGGTATGCTATAGCCCAAATGCAATCTGGCCAAGCGATGCATTTTACAAATGCATCCTAGAAAATCTGTACAGACAAGTATATTGCATTTATAATAATCAATTCGCTGGCATAAGATATAGTCGTTTCTATAAAGTTGAAATTCCGTTCCACAATACTTTGAATAATTCAAAATTTTTTGATGGAATACCTGATACAAAATTGGTCCAATTAATAATCAAATTGGAAAGTAATACTTTCGACGGTTAAAATATGTGAAATTTTAAAAATTTTCCACAGCAAAATTCCATACATAAACAAAATAAAAAAAACACGTCAGTTATTCTTAATAAGCGGCTCTTTTGTAATGTATCACGACATTTTAAATAATTTGAATTTTTTAGAAACTTTTCCATAACAAACGAAATCCAGACGAAACTTGAACAAATTAATTAATTAACCACATATACGGTTTTTGTTGATGTTCATATTTGTATAATTGACTGTATTACTTAACCACTAGCTACTGTATTTGCTATTAAATGAAACTCAACAATAGTGCCCCCATAGGAATTTGACTGAACGTTTGTTATATTAATAAGAGCGTAAGTCAATACGTGCATTGTAGTGTTGAAAACAGTCACTTGGGAACTATATCTATTGCTGCCATGACATCTATTTCTACATTTGAAATGTTTCTTGACTTGAAATTATCACCTAGATGAACTGAGTAATTTTTTTTTTGAACTATCATGACTGACAATAAATTTCATTGTTGGACAACAATGCAACAATCAACAAATAAGCCCTTTTTGATGTTATACTTGTAAAGATCGTATTGCTTACAGTAGACCACAAATTTAAACCCATAAAATCCTAGTGTTGCTGTGAAATTGTAATATCCGCTACTTCCATTATCTTGTAGAGAAAATTAGAATCTCTGTGATACACGGTAATATTTGTTAGGTCACAATGAATTGGTATTCCTTTTTATGGTGCAAATATAGTTGAAAATGTCATTTAATGAATATTAAAAGCAATACGCTACATTTGGATGTAATAAATAATATGTTTACTTGTTTCGTTGATATCTTATTCGACTTTAAGCATACCATTGCAAACGAATTGTGACAAATAGACAAATATCTATTATACCAAAAATCTAGATTCAGCAATTACTCCTTTGATGTTGAAGCTTCAATTGTAGCATCAAACAAGGTGCTTCATAATGTCGTATTTAATATCTAAAGTTTGACTTCTAGATATTAAAATCGATGGATGTTATTGAAATAATGACTAGTTGGGAAGGTTGATTAAAATTTGATTGAATGGAAATATCGTAATTGAACAGACTGATCAATACTTTATTCTTAGTGAAAAGGGAATATTTTTGTATTCCATTTGGAAGTTCTTTAAATGAAAGAATTGGTATGCATAAACGTGATAGAAATTAACAATATGGAAAGTATAGTGAAAAACTTTGAGTTATTTGGGCATACAGAATGCTGTTTTAGGTGGATGTCTACCATAAAATTTAATCGTTCCATTTATTGTTAGAAGTAAAAACAGTAAACATACATCAATTAAAGAAGGAATGTAGAAAATTTAACGCAAAAGCTCCGTAAACGCTGATGAAAAGCCGCATATTTCTGATGATTCTACAGCTTTAAGATATAACCTGCAGAAAGCTTTAAGAAAATATTCATTGACAAATGCACCTGGACGCTTTATGGATTAGTATTTTTCTCCTATGTACAAATTTACTAAAAAGTATGGTCTTCTTGCAGTCTTACGTGAAGCCACTAAAACTCGAATGAACAGTTTTGTTATGTTCGTCATTATTTGTAGAACGATTAAAATGGAATCTAGTTATTATAATCACGGATAATGTTATCAATCGGTTAGTTGGCAGTTAAAAGCAAGCGGTGTATTTTTATCAAAATACATCTAATTGTAAATCTAAGTGCTAAATGAGTATTTAACCTGACCGGTTTATCCTGACAATTCTGGGCCTGTACGCATCTTGTGAAGATAAAGATTTTATGAGGTGCTTTATAAAATAACCCTCTAGATCAGGGACTTCTTCTAGTTCTCTCCCACAAAGACTTGGACGAACTAAACTAGTAGGACTACCAGAGTTACTTACTGGAAGGCATTCCACAAAACTATTGCATACTTTCCAAAAAAAAGGGTGCGACCCACACTTTGGGAACTTTGATTATGTATTGAATGTAACCGCCTTTGATGATAAATTGTATAATTGAGATATCACTGAATTACGTTCAGGAATTGGACTGATAGGAGCACTTAACTCTTACTTAAATAATGTACATTTCATGCGAAACAAATATGTGATTTTGACCTCACAACAGCATAACACTGTTAGTAAGAGAGCGACGTCGAGACACAAATGTAGTTATGTGTCAGCATTTGCTTCCAAATAGGGTAACTCTATCAGTTTAAATTCGGTTTACTGTAACAGATTGAAGAATTTCGGTGCAAATAGTCTCTTTTCTATGATGAAATTTTCAATCTATCAATGTAGAATCGTAAAGTGTACTTTTGGAATTATAAATAAATTCAAATAAACGAATTAAGCATCCGAAATGGGGTACAGATAGAAATTGTTTAATAGATCAATATCGAGTTGGATACGGTTTCAGTAATAAAATATGTACACTTCAAAGTTGACGACGTTAGTGGATTTAACGATGTTGGTCAGGGATAAACTCAAATAAAACACAAATACTTTACCTAACTAAGCCCTTATCTATCTTACGTTACAAAGTCAATAGACCGTCTACTTTCATCAAACTCAAACGAAAGTAAATCAGTCCTTGTCTAGTTATAAGACCTAACTAAGAGCCTGTGTTGGCCTTCTAGAAATTTAATTACGCTACATGATATGGGTAAGTGTAATTCAGTAACATAATGCTAGTAAACATAATTTGAAGTTGCATTATTCAATAACACACTATACCATCGTTACCTAAACTTATCATTAGTATAAAGTAGAAGTAAGTTCATTGTAGTTGTAAGTAAATAGGCTGATATTGTCCTGAAAAGCACAACTAGTTTAATAATGGCGGTAACACTAAACAAGCCTTGTCTTCATAATAAAAGTCCAGTTATATAAACTGGATTAATTACCTCCATACTCGAGATTTATTGGGCCTGCTATCTGATTTATACCAAACATTCCAACATAATCACACTTTACCCTTATGGAAAACTTAGAGACAAATGTTTGTCAATTTGTTAACCTCTGAAATTCACAATATTTTAACCAGTTTACTAATCTGCAACTAATTAACAAACGTAATATTATAATGCCTTTAGGTTTTCAGATTTATTCCTCGGCTGGTAGTTAAGTTAGCGCATTGCAGATTCACAAACGATACTTAAACAGGATTTATTCACCAACATTGACCTTTCCAGTAGATTTAATACTACAGGAGAAAAAAAAAGAACGAGGAATAGAAGGATTTAAATTTCCTATAGAGTGCATAGCGTCAGAATTGCTCCTACTACTCCTTCTAATACTACCGCAAAGTATTGTTTCTGGTTAAAATGCAAATGTTTGCGGAACAGACGGTAATATTATAGAACAATGAAAATATTCTCATTTTCATTCCGTTAAAACGAACCGAGTTTTGTTAAAAGCGTTTAGTATAAAACAAGAATCACTTTAGTTCTTAAATTGTATTTATCGATCCCATGATGGTGGTTTGTCGGTTAACCACATGCCTTCTCTAAAAGAAAGGTTACAATTTAGATTCCGCCCTCGGCAAGTTATTGAAGTTTTTCCTGATTTCCCTCGTGCACTATCTAACAATTTACAGGAAGGGTAAAGAATGAATTTTAACTGATTTTTTAAGCACCTTTTGCAAAATATTATCAATCGATATTTAATTTGAATAGTTTGTTTATAGGAACTAGGCAGGTTTAGCAAAAAACAATCAATTCAATAGACACACGGATGGACTTTAATTTAAAAAAAAAAAGTATTGGCAATAGAGAATAATTGAATTCAAACAGAACAAGAAACTTCAACATTTACAAATATGTATATTTCTCTATAAAATATGTATTGTCTATAGATATGTAGATATGTTCGATATGTGATTTGATTCATACTCCTTGTCAAAATATGTTGAAAGGAATTTTTTGAATATGACAGTGTAACAGACAGATATCACGATAAAAGGATGATGTATTTGAAAGAAGTAGAGATTGGGATGCTTTCTACAATAATAGCGAATTTAACAAATAACGGACAGTGGAAAAAATTTGATTGTTAGATCATTTGACTTTACTGTTGTTACCATATCATCAAACCGACGCCCATTGTATTCAGTTTTACTATCTTTTTCGGTTGTTCCGTCATAAAGACGTTGATGAGATAGGGTAATTTAATAATGCCAACAATCTTTTCAGATGTCATCCAAAGATCAACATAATTTCATTTGTTTCGAAGACGAACCACAAATTACAAAATTATAAGACTTAATAATTATTCATTTTATTATTAAAGGGGTTGTGAGATTGTCATTTAAATTACATTTACTAATCTGAAGGATGAGTTGAACGAAAATAATAAAACAAATGGGAATATATTTGTACACATTTAAGAGAGATTTCCTTTGTCACAGACGAAAACACATAAATCAAAAAATATGGTATAAGCTGGATGTTTCAAACTAAATATGGTGGACTGGATTTGCATTATAAACTAGCAGTGTATTTAAATTTTATGACGGTGAATTGATAAGAACAAACTACACTTTTATACTCCTCCAATCTCTCGAGATTCAGCAACCATCAACTACAGTTATGTTTTGTTGTTTTTTGTTTTTTTTTTTATTATAATCAAGTATACGCAAACTTGTTAAAATGTACGATTTCACATCTAAACTTCGCAGAGCTTTTTTCCCTGGAAACAACAAAAAAAAAAAACAAAAGAAGCTGTATCGATATAGAATGGGACGAGTGTAATGAAAGGAACACTTTCCAAGCGCGCTACTATTATACCCGTAAACAGACACCTCGCTCATTTTTACACATCATTACAGTTTCAAACTTTCACAATTTTCAGTGAAATTTATACAGTCTTGGCAAGTCTTTGTCGTGTCGTAATTTCAAAATAAATGTACTGTAAATTTTACTAAAGAATTTTATCAATAGGGAAAAGTGTATCAACATAAAATGACAAAATCTCGACAACCTCAAAGGTGGTTGGTGGATATTCTGTTACTTTGTAAGATCTATCATCCGTGATTGTGGAATGTTGAACTGATGTCAATTGTTAACAGTGATCTGTTACTTATGCTGTCGTTACAGTAGAATGGTGGAATCGATATCCAAGCAAATTAAATTATTCGGAAAACAACTACTGATTAGAAGAATTTGACTGGAAAATTCAAATAGAATATCCGTATTTCGACTACCTAATATTTATAAAAGAGAAAGATAAAAGGTTAAAAAGAATTGGTGTGAAATTAGAACTGCAACTCAAAAGAAGATTATTGGATCAATAACGAGAGAATAAAATTTGGAATCTCGCAGTTTAATAAAAATAATTTGAAAGCATTATACTTGATTGTAGCAAAAATACCAAGAAATGAATGTAAGGATGTTTCATTGTATTTGTAGAACATGATTTATAAATATTACACCGTAATTCATCCTTTAATTTATTAACAAAATGTTATCAGTAAATCTCTTTGAGCATATTTAAGTTTTAATTTCGATGTCACTCTCCATTTACAGTTTAAGCTATTGCCCTGTTTTAAAAGTTATAATATGACGCTAATGGTTCAGTACGCCCAGCGATATATCAAGTTTTATTGAAATCGATCCACAATTCCACCAAATTAGAGCTTAATCATAAAAAATCTGTAATCAGTGGTCACAATCATTATCAATTCTTGTAATTCTGTTAGACAAGACTACTTTTAGGCAAAATACGCTTGAGTAAATCACTTTTCGTTGTTATCGTAATTGAAACAGACGGATATTATCAATTGTTCCTAATATTTTTTTTTATTTGTAAGTTCACCAGAGTTTTGATTATTTTTCACTCTTATTTTTGAATATCGTTGTTTGAAACTAACCGCAAAGGTTATAAAATAGATGGGATGAACTGGTCCGGTAAATATATAATTTATTGCGATTTGCTGACCCATCGGAAATCTCATTGGACTGTATATAGATTCATGTCTTAGTTATCTGTTCAAACCCAGTGCAGATTTGGCTAACAGACCGGACGATTTTCCCAAGCTCTTATCTGGTTTAGGATGTGAGAAATCTCTGGATGAGATACTACTTGTGTCTTTGTTATTACGAACTCTGGTCGATTATCTTTTATTCTCTACGAATAGAATAAAGTTACATTGATATTTTATATTTTCCATTATTTGGAGGATCAACGGAGTCTTCTTAATCGTCTATCTCCAAGAATGATTTCAGTTTTACAGGGACAGAATACATACAGACCCAGTGGCGGACTGGGTAAGCTGTTCAGCCCTGGCAAATCGATATAAAAAGGCCCCCCTCCTACATATTTGCAAATATATTATTGTAAATTCTTATATGTATTTTATTTTCAATTTTTATTTAAATATTTTTTACACGTGTTTTTAAAACCTTCTATAGGCCCCATAGGGCTCGGCCCACCGGGAAATTGCCCGGTGTCCCGGCGGCCCAGTCCGCCACTGTACAGACCTAATAACACCCACTGTAGAAGTGGGAAGATTCACATAAGTATGCTCGATGTCTTTGCCAATTTTCCGTAAAAATATGACATCAAAACATATTACTAATCTTAATATAAGTACGCAGTTAGGTACGCCAATAAATAAGACAATTTCTAGAGTTTCCTACAATAAAGATTGTTCTACAATATTGAGTGTGCAGCGAAAACTTCTTTAACATGAAACAAACATCCTTTCGATGCATTTTCGTTTTATTCTACGACATCCCGCATAACTCAATCCAAAGGAAGTTCTTATCTAAGTAGAACACGTACGACGTTTACTATCTTACGACAAACAATGTCTGAAAGAAGAGACCAAAGCGATTGCAAACAATGCATCCGCTAATCAAGAATTTTGAAACATTTCAAGAGTTTTTTAGCAAATTGTGTCGTGAAACAGGATTTTTGCAACAACAAACTGGCAGCATCTTCTACAATAGATGAAAATCATTTTTTTAAAATATTGTTATATGAGAACATTTGCTGGTTATATCCAAATAAATTGAAAATGTGGCGTACATGTGTAAATCAGGAAATATTACTCGACTGTAATATGATATAGTGGATTGTAGGATCTAGATGAGAATACTTTCTTATTTACACTTGCAATATTTCCTGCTGGTTGTGGAAATTCGTTTAATGTGGTTAGGAATAAGGAAAAATTGTAAAATCCACCATGGAGGAAATCACTACTGATTTCCTTTTTTTTTGGACTAAATATAAGAGTTTCTTGAGAATAAATCCAATTATAGACTTCCTTCAGAATATTGTTTAGCTTTGAATTATAAAAGGGACTCTACATAGAATACAAGACTTTTTACTATGAAATGTCAGAGCTTCAAACCAGCTCATACTATTTTTATAAATTTTGAATTTACAAATATGCATTTCTTTCAGACTTTCAGCAAGTTTTGAATTAGCAACATGTTTTGTTCGTATTTTGTGGTAGTTTCTTGAAATGCCATACATATACTATGTATGAAGAGAGCACATACGTGATCAAATTCCACGTTAAATCGGGTGGAAAACCAGCAGAAATTTTACCAAAATTGCAGAACATGTATAAGATAGATCGTTTTATTTATTCACCGAAGAAAGCCAGCATCTCAGAACCAAAAACCGAAGGTTCTTTTTCCAATATCAGAAAGTAGTTCACCGAGTGTTTATTTTGCCTGTCCGGATTGTCTGTTTATAATGTGCACCATCTTGAAGTTTGGGAGTGGTTGAGGCAACGAGTCTTCCGTGTGCGATCAGATTTGGCACGCAACGGATGGATTCTTCGCGACAACGCGCCGGCACATGCCTCAGATGAAGTTACACTACAAAGGAACTAATTTTGCAGACATAGAAGTCGTGAATAAAGCTGCTACATGTGTCTTGAAGAATCTGTCTTTGCAAGACTATGGAGAGTGCTTACAGACGCAGGGGCGGATTTACTATGACGCTAACGACGCTACTAGTGGCAGGCCCCGAATCGCTATAGGGCCCCAAAAAGTGCTCGGTAAAATGTAAGATATTGCAATACAATACAGTAATAGAGGCTCATTTAACCGAGTTTTGGATTATCCGACCCCATTTTTACGAAAATACTAAAATTTATCTCTGCTTTAACCATCGTCGAGTGGCGGATGAACTGACTTCTTAAATGCACACGCCTTAAATATCTCTCGGTATTATCTTATGTTTTCTCTAATCCGACAGGTGCTCAGTAATCGGCCAAGGAGCTTCTACTGTAACCTACTGTAAGTAAAGGTTTCGTAGAATTACTTGTAATTTTCTTCAGATCAGGAGCCCCAAAATCGTTATTAGCTTCGGGCCCCACGAGAGTGTAGATCCGCTACTGTCCAGACATAGAGAAGATGTCGATGACTGTGCTTATAGTTGCGAAGAGTATTAGAAAAAAATCTTACAATAAGGCCAGACCGAAATTCCCGGAATATAATTACCAAACATCCTAAAGTGTTAAAAAGCGTTTCGTATTAAGTGAACATATATGCAATTTTTTTTTAAATTAACCAGACAACTACTTGTTTAGTTTCAATTTGAAAAATACCTCAAAAGTGTTATCAATAGAATTCCAGAACACACTATATAACTATTAATATGTTTCATTCCACTCAAAACAATTCTTGAAAAGTATTTTTCCTTCTTGCTCCATCGACTACAACGCAGATAACTTCAAATCGTTGACATTTTACGATAGGTTCAAGAATTTCATAGTATACGTGTTCTGAATTTGTAATAAACAAATTATTGGTTCTTTATAAAACTGGACGCGTAGACTGTTTATATTTTTAGTCGAACTTGACATTATCACGATGTTAGCAAATTACAGTAGAAATTTCTAGCGTACCAGAAGGCACTTGAACAACTATTTCATATAATAGCGAGTTTGTGTGCCTGATATAAAAGACAAAAAAAAAAAGGATAAAGTATTATCCCAAGTGAACTTTTAATGTGGCAAAGGTATAGGGGTCATGTTCAAATTAGACAATTTAAATTCGTTGAAATCCTGGTAAAACTAGCAATGTAAAAACTTTAATTATAGTTTCTAAATGCTTATCTCTGAGAGAGGACCAGATGGAGAAATCCATTTAGATCTTAGAGCTAGACATAAAATAAAACAAAAATCAATTTTATTATATTTAAAAACTAAACAATACACCAAAGTAACAATAGACGAGCAATTGTTAAAATAACAATTTCCTCAACTAGTTCAATAACAAAACATCTAACAAATATTATATAGTAACATAATGGAAAAACCAGCAGGATAAAATAGGACTAGCATTTTCATGAAATATAGTATGTTATATGGGACTTTGCGTCATATGATTCATAGAGTTTAGGGGTGGCAAAAACATGTTGCACCGACAGAAATATGGGTCTAAAACCAGAACTGTTCTAGAAAGGTTTGTGACTTTTATAACAATATATAAATGTTCTCAGCGTTAGTTGCAATCCTTCGATGACATCGTTTTTCAACTGTATATAATGGTTATAGTGTAGGTGGAGAAAAGCAACGAAAACATATCATTGTTACAAACATAAAAATTTGTCAGTTAATTTTGAAACTTACCAACTACCACCTGTCCACTAATTCTGATTGAAGATCCACAACCCCCCAAAACAAAACAAGGAACTTTTCGAAACAGTGTTTCTCCCATTCATCAAGTTTTTAACCAAACAACACTTATACGAGGACGACAGTTTCATTAATTTTAAAAAGAAACATCACTAAAATTTGCAGAATTTCATCTTGAATGATATGAAAACGTTATAAAACATAATAAATGTGAATTTATTTGTCATTTAACACTTAACAAACGCAACTATTTCTGAGACTCTTTGTATGTAAGAGAAATGTGATTTTTGAAATTACAGACAACTGTAATGTAAAAGAAAGCTTCAACTTACACAGTAATTTATGAAAATATTAATTTTACTTAAAAACTAGTATGTGTTATCGTTATCAAAATAGAAGTGGAGAGTTATTACGTGGTGACCCACAAAATCCAAATATATGGGATTCATATCCCCCTCTATTTCTAATTTATTCGTATACCATCTAATAACTTAAATATTGAAATTCTAACGATATAAACTGGCATGCACAGTACAATAAGCTATAATTAATATTAGGCCAATATTCCTCTATTGAATATAGACGTAATTTATCGTTGGTCAAATATGTAATTGCTAGCTGGTATATCAGGTCCTGTAATTCCTATAAACATTCTATATGGTGTATTTACCAATTGCACCACTATACATTCATATGTTTACCTATAACATCATCATAGAAATAATGTACTTTATACGATAAACTGTACATACGATACTTTTCCAATTTTGTCAATTGAATTTTAGTGAACAGACGATAGTATTGCAACTAGCTTCAAACTAGATTACCTACACTGGAAATAAAGTTTTCACACAATTAGATTGTTCGATTTCTAGTTTTTCGATTTAATCTAAACCGTAGATGATAATTCAATCGTTCTTTGGATAGAATCCGGTTATAAACCGATTATAAATCATTAAATGACCAACTTTAACGAAACTATTTATCTCCGATTCACACGACAAACAGTTAAAATTAATGAGGTAAAGTTTTGTGGGATACACTATACCCACCAAATGCGGTGTTGGTAAGTAATATCACGACAGTTTCGTCGACATTTCAGCAAAGCAACTGTTTGCATTTGTTTCATAATCAACAAATGACTAATTTCAACTGTTTTCATTTAAATAAACTCACAAAGTGTACAATTTTAATTGAAATCATTTATATCTATCTAGGCCGAAAGTGATAGAAACAAAAAACGCTAACAACCAAGTTTAATTTTACTTTTTAAAAGATATAATTAATGTTTCATACAGAAAATGTTGTTATAGATACTCTAGTTACACTTAACGATATAATATATTCCTATATTTAAGCTGTACAAAGGACTACATAGGTTGGATTATATTATCATGCAATATAAATTTGATAATTTTTTTAATATTTTTATTATCAATCCAAACCGTATTACTACTATGATGTGTATTTCATTGAATATTCTCTGTAATCTAGTTGTTATATTCGTTTAGAATGTAGTGCAAAGGTTTTGTACTATTACGCAACCGTTCTCGTATAAAGCTGAGATTAGAGAGAACAGACAAGATGAGGTCCTATTTGCCTAACCGGATAATCCTTTGAAGGCATCTAACTATACGTGAACGTTTCGCTGTATACAATATCGAAAAGTCAAGCAACAATCGCTCGTTTACATTCAACTAGTATTATATGCTCGATTGCCCACCAAAACTTACCAACAGCTCAAGAAATACGTATAAAATAGTTTGTTTGGCTATATATAAATTATAGGAGTACTAATTTAACTGCATATTACTGTTCAGTATAGTTTTAGTCGCTATTAGAAAATTGGAATACCTGGTTTGTGAGGTACAGGCGGCCAATATCTGAACACACACCATAAGCGCCCATATGGAAACAAAAGCCATATTTCTGTCCAGTAAGTAGTGATTATAGCAGTGAAGCAATAAAGAGCAGCTTTACTCTGTATAATCACCAATCAGATTATATAAAAAACAAAAACAAAACAGCAACATTCTGCTGTTGACAACTAATGGACAAAATGTTTCAAACTTTCCAACTGAAAACACTTCAAATTTACATATATAAAAATGTGGATGGGAGAAAAATATTAATTTATTTTATTTTATATAGGGAGAATTCGTGAATGACGTTTTATTATCCATATTTCATTTTACAAAGTCAAAAGTTTTTTTTTTCTCCATCATATATGGGATTCCGTTTCAAGTTAACCAACTTTGGCATATAGACTAACTGAATTTTTGGTTATTATAATTGAAATTCTTTTCACAGAAACTTTCACTATTGATTCAGATTCTGGTTTGAAATGATTTTGTCTACTCTGACAACTGAACTGTGAGTTGAACACAAACAATCTAGTTAGTAAGTGAACTCTTCGTACGATTTACAGAAGGATGTTTGAAAATTAATTGTAAATATTTCTTCAACTAAATTATTTTCTTCTCCATACAGCATTGGTATCGTCACCTCCCTAAGCCTTCCATGTAAAAGGAACCGCTCTCCGACCAAAACCCCCCTAAAACAGCCTATTTAGCATGTCTTACTACCTTAATGACCTTTTTCAGATAGAGATTATATGGACTGTAAAGTGGATAGGATGGAACTTTCCTGCGAAATATCTCGGACTTGTTTTGAAGAGTAGGTTGCCACGTTATAGTGATGGAGTAATGCACTCTGATGAATTCCATGCCGTTTAATCTGAATTGCAGCTTTCCATTTTTTTTAACAAGTTTCTGTCAGTCTCCTCCAAAAAATCTACTCAGAGCCTTCACTTTGGTAGCCATGCACCTTTATGAGTGTCTGAGCGTTAGATTACATGTCTTCATTGGTCAACATCAACCAATGAAGTCGATGATCTAATTGAGCATAGATCATCTCTGAGATCTTACATATCTTCTTTAAAATTTTGTAATTGATACCCGCAGTAATGGCGTTCGTATTGTTCCATCCAAGTTTGGCCATAAATTTGATGTTTGCTGGAATTTCGAAACACAAAACGAGCTTCTAGAAAACTAATTTATATATGAACTCTAAAATCTGTCTGATATTTTGCAAATAAGCTTAAATTTCCAATAGTTTACGCATCTTTACTCTTGGTTTACTATAGAAAGAATGACGAACACAGATCGGTTACTTTTTGACGCATCCAGGTATGTTGTAGCACACAAATTTTATAAAAGCTAATTCAATATTCTTGTTTTTGTGGAAAACATTATTCAATTTAGAACACGAAATATGATTCTGTCAAATAGTCTTGTATTGAAAATTAATGAATTTTTTCCGATATTCAGAGATGGAACATACATACTTGTAAGCTTATTCAGATGTGAATAAGCTTAAAATCAATGTAGATTCTTATTCAAAGTCAAGATGCGTCTCAATTCTATGTAATGCGAAAGGACGGACGGCAAATGCATTATCATATTTTATAGTTCTGAAGGTAAGACGAATTCATGTAGAAAATCCAATGACTGCGAGGACTAAACTTTTATAGAATTTGAAAATGCACTTCTGTGAGTTAAATAATGAAATAAGCTTTTATTCGACTTTGTAACAAACTAATGAAATTTACACGTATATGATTTACAATCCATTTAAATGTTTCTTGTAAAATAAAGCTTTAAGTTCCAAAGTATCTAAATGCCATTGGAGAAATGTTTGTACAAAAACTGTCAGTTGTAACTTTAGAATTCAACTGTATTTACAAACTACCTGTTACATTAACAATTCTTTTTTAAACTACCTTAAACGAAAAGGTCAGTCATACCTATGCTTGTAAATAACTGATATGATGACAAACGACGAGATTTAACTTTTAATTCATTTGGTTTTCTTGTTGAGAAACAAGACGAAATTTCACTTGAACACGTGCAGACTTATTAAAGAGTTCTCCTTTTGTTTTTAGGTAAGACTAATTAGTATTTCTTTGTCTAAGAAAATAATTATCCTAACTAGCACTTGAACAAAATTTCTGTGAAAAGCTAAGAATATGCCGACATCCCAGCAATAAGTACAGTCTCTATGAATCCTCCTCAAGTAGAGATAAATTTTCAACAACAAAAAAACTAACTTAAATACATTTATTACGCTGAGTTATCACTTCTACTTGTTAAAATGACTGGCCATTAATCACAAAAAAAAAAAAATCTGAAAGGAAAAACGAGATATAGTAGAACTAAATATTCCCGTAGCTATACGTCAAATGGCGCAATACAAGTTCTAGATTATAATTTAATTTAAATGTGAGAGTTTTTTTTTTATATTGATATTGCGGACGGCTAAACAGTCTGACAGGAAAAGCTCCAGACTTAATTTAATAGCATTGATTAAAAATTCTCCAATTCTACTGTGACCGCAAAAAAATTCACCCCAGTATATGGTCGCATGTAGAAGAATCTAAACATGAAATGGTGGTGAGGAAATAGATGAGATTTTAGTGAAAAATTGGAAAAGAATATTGCTCCCATTCTTTTCTCTATATCTGTATTAAACCTGTTTGATATTATTATATCTCGCACTTTTTTACGATTCTTTCAACAAAGACACTCCATTTCACTTCTACTTTGTTTCGATATTTTCATGACGTTCTCGTTTACGTCTTCTTTACACTTGGGTCGCATTAGTTTTGGGCGTTCACTCTTATTTTCATAGAAACGCAGCGATCAATCAAATCTTGATTTTTATTTTAACAAACAATAGAATCGCCCAGCCGCTAATAATGAGGATCCATACATGCCTAATAAGATTATCAGATGGCATCATCTTATCGTCTAGGTAACGGAAACTCTAGAATATTAAGCGGATTATTGCAGTTAGCGGTTTGTAACATCTACGTGATTGACGTTACACCTTAATAAATAAGTATCTCCAGGTTGGTGTAATTAATCAGAACTATCGCACGTCAGTCTGGCATTAATAAATCAACAATTTATCAGACACTTGATACATTAGAGGTTTTAAAAGGAAATTTCAAAACAAAATAAATTTGAAGTGTTTTTTTTTACTTTATAAGATCGTTTAATATGCCTTGCATCATGCCCTTACACTTGGCTTGTGCAATTCGAAATAAAACTGCTTGTAGCTAGTGCAAATACAAGTTAGTCTATAGGTATATACTGTAAACATGATGAACATCGGCAACTTGGCAATAGCGAATCCAAAATATAACACACACAACAAGTAACTATTCTGTAAATAGTCTGTATACGTACCTATCGATTTTATGTTTGTGTTATATTGAGAGAATATGAAACTAAATAAAAATATGATACCATTACCTGAAACGTGACACATATTTGGCATGCAGTGGAAATACCGTTTTCACATATTACATTTTGAGAATATTATCCAATTGTGTTTTCAGATATTGTCGTTGTTATTATAGGTATTTACATTTGTAAATAATAAGCATTACATTCCCACAAACAAAACAAAAAAAAAAGATTGCTATGTTAATAAACAATTCACAAAACAAATATTTTGCAATTTATTTTTCACAACGATTGATCATCATACCTACATACAGGATTCCATCTACAAATTTAGATTGTTGTAAATGTTTTTCTTACAATTCAAACAATTTGGCTAATGATATGCAAGACGGCGGTGTGGCGTGTTGTCTACAAACAATTCCAAGATTAATTCCAGAAACTTGCTGGCGGTCTTAACTTGTTTAAGTTTAGATAAATTATAAATCAGACCGTGATCAGTTATGGTTGCAACGGATGTAGATCTTATCTTACTTTTAGTAAAACTAAAATTAATTTACGAATATGATAAAAATAAAAACAAAAGCGATACAATTGGGTGCATTCAAATACCACATAATTTGCATAAATCGTACCATATACAGGATAGATTTTTTACAAACTTAAATCACGAGAACTGGTGTCTTAACATCTAAATTAGAATATAAATAATAAACAGGGAGAAGGTGAGAACATAAAACAACAACAGACATGTACAAGAACAGGATCAAAATTTTACTAAACTGGTACAGATTAGAGCATTAATATGTCTTAATTGCGCCTCAGGTGTTTTCATGGTCATGTTCATGTTGTAGATTATAAACGATAGGTAATTGTCCAGCTTCTGCCTCGAGTCATAAAATTATTTTCTATACAGATAACAGATAATACTACTGTTACTGTGTTTTCTGTCATGTCTTGATGTACTAACCCCCTTCTGGTTCGTTGTCCAGCTGTCTACATAAACGTAAAAAGTCCAAAGCTCCTACAAGCGTTACATAGCGAACGGGAATACTATTTTAGGGCATATTTTACTTATTATTAATTTTATCATAGTAAAACTTTCTTGAAATTATTGAAAACTTAATATCGCTGACTGAATTAATTATAGCATGCTACATAATAAGAAACTTGAATTTTCAGGAAATTTTCAAATGAATCTGTCGAACAAATATCGTAATAGAATCGGCCTTATTTAAAGTTTTCATTATACCAGTATCTCTTTACTTTATTTATTTAAATTTAGTTAGACTTGATTGCAAGACAGGAAAAGTGATAACAGTAGAATAACAAAACACTTATGAATACAAATTTGCTAAAATCACAACCAACACCCAAATTAGAATTTAAATATGCTCTTTCTCTCTCTCTCTCTATCTGTTTCGAATCTGCTCTTAATATTGTGTCAAACAATAAAAGTTAAGCCGGTCGAGTAAACACAGACGATCTCTAACTGATTACAAATATTTTATGTACCATTCAGTGGCGTAACTTCCGCGGATCAAGGCGACGGCTTGGAGTCTACGAAAAATAAATCAGCTTCTTTTACATATTTGGAAATTTACAATGGAATAAACATGAAGGGTTAAGTGATGTGTAATTTTTGGGGACCCACATTGCAAATTGGAACACGGGGGCCAGTCAACTCTTTAGTACACCAAAGTTGTATTGTTGTAATCACTTATCTGTTTACATACAAATAAAAAGCAATATAAAATGAATGTCATTTCGGTCACCTGAAAACCTTTCAATTCTACTCCCACTTAAAAACTAATTTTAATAACGACCGGCTCCATAATTACAGGCCTTGAGTAGAAAGAATAACGCTCAAGTGATAAAGACGTATATTAATCGACAATTGCAGCTATGTGTAATACACGTTTTTAATGTTCAAATATATTCGTTAAAAATAAACTTTAAATTTATTTTCAAAGATTATTGCAAGTGAGTTATACACGTCTTGTCCTGTCGTTACTTTCGAATATCCGGAAACAACAAAATTGAAAGTTAAAATGCGGTCATTTACATTTCTGTTTTTAAACATTATTATTTCGTTGAATCAAGTTTATTGTGAATTGTCAAAGTTTGATGTTGCATTTGAGTGGAACTTTATTAATTTCACCTGGCCATCAGAGCATATTGAATTCGATTATGTACCAGAGAGTCATATTATTGCCGGTATTAAAATCTATAAAGATATCATCTATTTGGCATTACCCAGAATGAAAAAAGAATCTCGCATAACTTTGGCATCGTTCCCACTTCAATCTGATAAAACAAATCCATTATTGTCACCATATCCTAGTTGGGAGATGAATTTGGGTAAAGAGTGTAGTGCACTCCAGGACGTTCTAAGCATGGAAATTGATAAAAATGGCATTATGTGGGTATTGGATGCCCGTCGTGTTTCCAATAATACTGATTGTCCACCAAGAATCGTATTGTTTGATCTGAATGATAATGGACGAATTTTGCAAGATTTCATAGTACCAGATAATTTATGTTCACATAATAATGGGTGTTTTCTTAATGATATTGTCATCGATGGTGATCTTGCTTATATATCGGATACAACAGCATCAGATCCTGGTATATTCGTTTATGATAGAATCTCAAATACAGCTTGGAAATTTCGAGATAGTACCATGTATGGTGATGAAGATGCTGTTGATTTTGTAGCACAAGGTGTTCGTAATACAAACTTGGGAAATATTAATGGAATTGCATTATCACCGAATTGTGGTGATGACAGAACATTCTATTATATGCCACAAACATCATTGCATATCTATTCAATAAATAATACAATTTTAAAAAATAAAACAACTATTGAAAATTTACAGGAATTCATCAAAGATGAAGGTACAAAACAAGGGCACTCGGGTGGAATGATGTGCGATAGTTTTGCTAATATATATTATGGAATTTTACCAATGGATGCTGTTGGTAGGTGGGATACTAGCGATGCTTTGTCAACAGCACAAATTGTTGATCAAAATCACGAGATAATCCGTTGGCCAGACAGTTTCTCAATTTACAATAATTTCTTATATTTAATAACAAATAGCATTTTGAAATTTTCGAATACCAACATTGATTTAAATGAAATAAATTTTAGAATAATCAAGTTGAAAATCGGAACTAGAAGCTATTTGTATTGCAAATAAACATTAAATTAAATTTCCATTAACTTGTACTTGATTCTATTCAAATTAAAGCAGTGATAAAGGGTTCTCAATAAAGTTATGTAAACCGTAATTACTAGTTGATTTCGTGTTTATTACCTTTTGTTAAATAGATTTAACCTTAGTTTTTCTCATATTGTAATTGTTCAAGTGAATGTAAGAAACTTCAATTTTACATCTGCTTACTTCATTTTTCAGCATGTATGAAACATTCACATCCTTTTACTGTCTCCGCTGTCATCACTGTAATTCGGGAAAAGTTATGAAAGCGACTAGTCTGAATAGAAATATAACCGAAAACAGACTGCTACTAATGTAGTGAAACGAACGGAAATTGTATAAAAGTGACTACCCAGTCTTTATAAACTTCTTAAAATATTAAATCGAAATTTACCTGTTCATAAATGAATATTTCTAAATTACCAACCGTCCAAGTCAATCAATTAACTACTCAACAACAAATTCCTATCGTTAGTTAAACTTGTAAACATTAAAACAAACAATCTCTATTTTAATTAAATTCAAACTTGTCTGTTATGGATTTGTATACACGTATATGTCTGACATACTTCAACTTTAGCCAGATTAAAAATGCCAACAGGATGCCAACCAACACGAAAATCTAGGGTTTAATTAAATCTATTCATTGACGTACAATTCGATATTTTCAGGTATAAGCAGTAAACTGATGTAAATTTCAAATATAGCTCAAGTTTTACGTTTTTAACTCGATAATAAATTCATCGTTCGTTGTATTTTAATTTTTAATTTTCCACCATCTAAATATTAGATCGTTATTGCTGATAATCTAGCCATAGTCTTATAAGTTTAATAAAAGACAACGACACTACAGTTTTTTCAGGCATCAGATTTATCAATAATCGTCTATAATTGAATTTCTCGTACAAGCTTGTTGCTTTGAACAAATGAGTACTTGCTGAAAGACTTAAACGAGTCAAATTAAATTCATTCGATATATTTTGTTGTTAACGATAATATCGATGACGTGAAAATGATACGTTCACTTGTATTGCCTAAGATGAAAACCATCAACCTAATTGGAAACCGTATACCCTATAGATGTGCCTGAAAAGGATAACACAATTCCATGATCGGATAGCACAGGTGGAGAATTTCTTTAAAAAAAAAAATAAACAAATCGACAAATCGGCAAGAGTACCATTGAAAATTTGTATTGATTCTACTTTTGTTTCTATCATTAGGAATGTAAATGGAAGAACAAAACAAAAAAATTACAGAATTTAAAAGATAGACTATTCCGTGTAATGTAATGAACCAATTCTATTGGTTTAAGTTTAATCAATTAACGAAATAAACCTGGAAATAGATAAAATGAACAAAATTTCTTAGTGGTGTCTTTAGAAAATTGAAAAATTTGGCAAATTGAAAACACCAAAATCCCAGTTTCTTTGGATGTTTCAAAACCAATTCCAAATGAACTATTCGATTCAATGTTGTAACGTAACACTTTATAAAAAAGAAATTGAGTGAAATTTTTATTTGCTCGTTCAAGCAGATGGAACAACTGATACTGCTAATCTATCTAAATCTATCTAAAAGGATCACAATTTTTTAAAGGATTTCTGAGATTTATAGCATCGTCTGTTTACACCGCGGACGGAATTAGTAATGCTACTTTTATTTAATTAGAAAAAAATAATACACACAACAACTGCTTCTGGTTATGATGAAGTTGCTGAGTACGTACGAGTATTATAGTTTCGAATTCTTCCAGTTTGCCTCTCCATTTGATCTGACTATGAGCCGCCACACCGGTAGATAGAGATGAGATCATTCAGCTAAAAGCTTTTTATATTGTCGGAAAAGTAATTACAAAACAATTCTCTCCACTCTCTTTTATTTCTACATCTGAAATAATATATTATAACCATAAAATGTTAACTTTATAAGTTGATCAAGTATGTTTATGATTGTCTGTTTTTCATTTTGTCTCATGAAATTTTGATCTAAATGAGCTTTTGAAATTAAATTAAAATCAAATCAGTATTCAACTATTATAGATCAGTGAGGCTTTTTAAAATTCGCAACACCTAGTGTATCTAAACAGACACAAACCTCATTCATCAGATCATTAAATTTGTAATGTAGTGTAACTAGAGCGATTCTATTAGTTCCACTACATGGAACAGTGGCTGAGGAGATCTGTCAGCCAAATCAACCCTCTTGCCTGCGAGTGTGTATTTGTCAATAAACAATTGCATTATCAATTCTATCTGAGTATGCAACATCTAAAGTTTAAATCAAATCAACATTATATCGTAGAATTAATTTAAATCGAATAAAAGTCCATTAGTAACGTCCAAATGTAAATAAACTACAACACATATAGTAAAAGTGAAACATGTTGAAATGTGACTTTGAACAAGGCCTAAGCTCCCTTGAGCTATTCTAAAATGAATTAAACGTACTGAACAAATAAAGTGGTATAACAATAAAATAGTATAACAATAAAATGGCTAAATGAAAGTGTGTACAAATAGAGAAAGAAAAGGGAATGTGTAAATATAACGCAAAATGAAACTCGACAATTATGTAATTATAATTTACTGTGTGCAAAAGTTGAGAGAGGTGCTTTTTCATTTCATATTGTGTCAAGTGAAATAATGAGCAGCTTAACTTTATACCTGGACAACAATGACTACTATAAAAAATTGTTATTTTTATTATTGCATTCTTGCAACAACTCCCTATCTTACTTAAAATGGAATTGTATATAATTCGGAGGATTTCGCACAAGACAAGCGTACATAAACGGAAATTTCATATCTGCTCTAATTCTCTCGTTTCAGTAATTTATATAATTTGATTGCTTCGATTTCTGATAAGATATACCTATAGTATCATTACATTTCCTGCTATTGACATACTACAATTATCCAACATTTTGATATGGCCGAGAATTATCCCCAGTTCCTAATTCTATCATAATTACTACAATTCTACTTCACTAATTGTAATAAGATTATGTTACACTCGACTCAGGTGTCCCATCATATGACCGAACAGCCAATGTTCGTTTTATAAATTGAATCTTCCTTGTCAATATTGGCCCTCAGACAAATGGAGGGCGTATAGGTACTTCCCGACATTCAGGCCTTTATATAGTGAGCAACTTATAAGGCGAATCCTGTCATTGGTGCCATTAATTCTACGTCTCCTTCAGTTTTGTTGTTGATGCTTTGTTGATGTCTCTTGAGGGGACAACAACGACAACGAACACAAAATGGAACATCAGTATATTGTGTACGAAACAATTGTGCTAGTAGAATATTTCAATATTTATCGTCTTTCATTATCTTTATGATTCTAAAGGCGCATCATTATATCACTGGTGATACTTTGGTTAAACAAGAAGGAGTTCTTGTTAAACAACAACGAGTTGTCTAACAATTTCCCTCACAACGTAGTACAAACAAAAAAATTGCATTTGTTTTAACCGTTTCGGATAATAAATAAAGTAGCGTTCTTTTGTTCGTAACGTTCCTATGGGCGGGTATTCGCGCAAAATCGGTGAATCCGTTGAGAATATTAATCTTCGGGTACAGAGATTAAGTTGAATCTATGGAATTGTATGAAAGACCTAAAATCATTAATACACGATGAAACATTACAAGTCATAAAATTGTTGATTGGAATTACAATTCACAAAAGTTATTAATTGAAATTTTATGAAAATGTCTCAATTGATCTCAAATATAATGCCGTTATCACATTACGGAGTTAAAGTTTAATTTTGTTCGATCAAGACAGTTGCGTGAACTTCTAACAGTACGTATTGACCCCTTAATGGCATCGTTTCAACCCATACTTGACTATTTACCCTTGGATTAGGCTGTTATCTATCGCCAATAGAACACGGAGCGACAACAACCACCCGTTCGACAAATGTCCCGATTAAATATCAAAGAGGCGACAAGAAGATTAGAATTGAAGCCCGTAAATTTTGATCGTTGATTGTTCTTTGAAACGTTCAATCAGACCACATTTGTAGAATTTCGGTTGGAAATCGTTCCAAATTTTATATGAAAAATATGAGGTGTAAATGAGAAAAAAGTATCTAACCCACTTTTTTGTTGCCTGCTACACAGCTGGTAGGCAGGAATTATCCAGATTTACGTTGTTTGTAACCAAAAAATTTGCTGAATTGTTGGTAATCGCAATATCTAACTTCTTCAAAAGACATTATGTTAGAAGGGGACCGTTTGTCGTGTCAGCAACAGTGCATTCGACAAATCATCCGTTTATTATTAAGGTAAAAACTATTTACGATCTTTCATTTCGAAAACTTTGTTGCCGTTTACGATAATTACAATAAGTGGAGATAAATTTCTAGTCGTGTATACCAGAATTTTCATTATATGAAGACGTACAGAGTTGACGTGGAAAGTTTTTAAATTTTTCTTTTATTTTTTTATAAAATGTATGATCATCATAGCGGAAAAAGCTAAAGTTGAATTGTTTTCATTTAGCGTTTGGTTGAAGCTCTTTTAAACTGTGAGATGAAAAACTGATGTTTCATATAGGATCAGGCAATTCCTTGAACTAAACAAGAATTTGTTTTTCATAATAATAACGTAATCGTTATTTTCAAATTTTCTAATTATCATTAATGTCAACTGAGACATAGAATCATAAAATGCTATAAACTTTTTGTTAACCATTTCCGTCTAGTACAATTCCAGATTAGCTAACTGCAAGCGTCAAACTCCAACTTTTTTTCACGCCATCTTTAGTCTCAAAAGCTCGACTCATACGCCGAGATTTACGCTATATTGTGATTTTATAAGTTAATTTTACCGCTATGAACTAAATTAAAATATGATTTGCAAAAAACTTTATAATTTTATTATGCGTAATTATTGTTTTTTATTACTTATGTACTTTATGTTTTTGTTTTTGTTTTTTGGCCAACAATCTCCGGGTTGATACTCGCTGAGAAGTGGCAAGCGTAGACTCAAATTCTCCTCTACTAGATTTATTTCCAAATGAATACCGAATATACAAAGATTTAAATTTTTATAGAATGTGAGGGTTTCGTGTGTTAAACAATGGAAAACCTATTTTAAAGTTAATTCAACATTTGACATGTCTGTTCATTTAATTCAAACAGAGACAATGTTCTGAATAGTAAAAGAAAGAATTGAACAACTCGAATCTGGTCGAGACAGATCCGGAAATTACTTATCAAAGATATTTTTCTTAACTTACTTTGATAACTTTTATTCGACTATAAGTATATTCAAATTAAACTTTCAATAGAGGTATATATATAACTTTAAACTTATTGTTCCTATAGTATCAGCATATCAAGAGAATTCTAGAACGAGTGTTGATGAAAATACGTCAAATAATATATCAAACACTCTTGAGTATATTTGCAGTTTTCCAATGGGACGAATAGAATTTGTAAGCGGCACTTTATTACTTATGCTAAGCAATAAGAAACAGATATGAGAGAGGGAAAGTTCGGTTATATATGGATAAAAGTGAATACTAACAAGTTAAGAGTTGATCGACACGAAGGCGAAAGCTTTTAACTTATGAGTGTATATATAGATCGATGTATAGGAAGTTGTCCTTTTCCTTTCCATTCAACCAGTGCCCTTACCAATAACCTTAATTATGTAAGTGAACGTTCGTAAAGCGCTCCATCTAAAAGCCATTTCATGATGTTATATTGCCTTTGCACTTATTGCCAAAGTACAATCAACAACAGATCCAGATGTTACTTGGCAAATAAAAAACGATCAAGCAATATGAACACGGATACGCTCCTGGATATGGCATAATGCCAGTGTCTTAAACACATATTCTCTGTAATTTTGTCGAATTTTGTTGTAGCCAGTATAGACTACACCACAGTAACAGCTGTGTCGATTCGTCTAGCAAGTCGCATAATCGTAGAAATCTAAAAATTATTCCAAATTCAGAATATTTCATACAAAGTTTTTCACAAAACTAAGAAACATTCTTCCGTTATTATACCTTTTCAAACATGAGAATTCATTTTGTTATCGTCCAATTTTTGGTAGAAGCAATATCAAATATTTCGTATGAATCTATCCATGTGACATTGATATTTCGGTTGATTCTTTGTCCGTCCAAAAAACGACTCAATTTGATTGGGAAGGATTTTTGAACCATGATGGAATTTTTGAGACAACATCCACATGACAGAGACATATCTATTTTATTATTCTATTTATTCTTCCTATGGTTGAAATGACAAGTTTGTCATGCTCAAGCCAGATGTGCGCGATCGCTTCCAGCTATACTGTCTTTTTCTTCTTCATCGTTATTGTACCGTTGTCGTCTTCTTCGAATGTGAATTTGCGTGACAAGAAGCTTATTTCAAATGATAACTATTTATTTTTCCGTTTCACTTCTATGTTAGCATTTCATTTAAATGAAGCCAACCTGGATTTGCATCAAATTTGAAATTTATCCATTTTCAGGTCAATAATGTAAAACTATCTTCACTCTTATTATCATTCTCCCAAACAATAAGAACGTAGGAGCTAGGCTTCAAACGGAAAACTATTTTCATTATTAAGTGAATAGAACAGTAATAGAGTGTCTATATATGAGTAACGGGCAGCAGAGCCATTCTTGCATTATCATAATTGAATACAATAAGAAAACAATTTATGAACGTTTATTGTTGTAGTTATCTACCTATAAATTCCTAGTGAACTTGTTGCTCACTATTATAAACCTGTTAACTTATTTTGTTGATAAATAATAATATAAGAAGGTAACTATCTAGTGTTGCACTGTAACTGTTGTAAACAATATACTCTAACAAGACTCAATTACTTTGGTGTTTGACATATTAGTGATTAAACTCTCATAAACATTTAACTGTTCATTAAATGTCACAATACGTAATTATAAAGTTAATAAAGAAGTGTTATTTGAACTAAAACTCAAATGTCTTTTCCAATACAACTCAATCAATATATTTCGATGGATTTTCGCTTCAATCATCACCAATTTAAAGCTTGGAACCAAAAATTATCGTTATGCATTTCAACAATTAAAACAACCCTAAATTGATCAGTAAAACCAAAAATAACTATCAACTACAGCAGTGATAATCGTTAATCTATCTATACTAATATATAAAGCCGTAAAATAAATTCCTTGGTTGAGGGTAATCTTAAAAACTAC